>LKNJ01000806.1:3207-108500 GCA_002120245.1 Maccullochella peelii
TACACATGACCCTACTTTTTCAAGTTCTTTGCCCACATTTTTACACTGCAATGTGATTTAAGCTGCAAAATGTCTGAAAATCTTTTACAGTACATGGCATCATACTATTATTGTTTTCTCAACTCCATAAAATGAAATTATACGTTTTAAGGGAAAAATATCAGCGTTATCCCGCCTGACTGAAATTGTTACTCGGTATGACACCTTATGAGTTTCCACATTAATTGTCATTTTAACACAACTTAAACATAATTGATGTTCATAAATAATCCATGTTTATGTTATGCAAAGGGAATCACACTGAAAATAGTTTTTTCTAATCACTTCCAAATATTTTATGCCAACAGGGTGGACATGTTAAGCTTGGGCAGAGCAAGTAAGCAAGCTTATACAAAGAAAATGTTTAAAAAGGAAAGTCCGCTGTTAACGCACTTCAGCCGTTGAATTTCCCGCCACTGAAGGGTGGGGAAAAAAACTGTCGTCGTGATGTCACTAGAGTGGATGGCCTTTTCTTAAAGGGGCGACTTTTCCAATATGACAGGGTGGACAATAACATAAGGGACACACCATAGACTGTATATACAGTATATGGGACACACACAAACTCTTAATTTTTTTTATAAAATAAAAATATGATTTTTATTACCAAATGATCAATACACTAAAAAGTGCTTTTAATATGTTATATTTTTATTAATATATAATATTTTAGTATTAAACTAAACAATGTTCAAAATAATGTATTAATACCACAATAAGTATTCCAATTATACAAATAAAAGCTCAAAACTGTATAAAAAGCAAATAATGTCAAACGTGTCATCCCTGATAACAGATGACATTGTTGGGTAACAGAAAATAACGGTTATCATATATGACAAAATTGTTATCTGGCATGACAAAACTCAGTTTGAACCTCAACCAGGCAGTTGTTTTGGCTACCTATAGAAATCTGCAACCTTAACCGTCAACTTCCAAATATGTAAATTCATATCAAATAAACATATTTACATAAAATTAACATATATGTTTTTTTAGCATTATCCCAAATGACACAGGATTTTACTAAATAGAAAAAAAGGGTAAATTAAACACATTTTAAGAGAGACTTTATAACCTTTCACCATTGTTTGGGGGTCCTTCAGGGTCTTCTTGATTGTGTAACATCCTGTCTGATAATGTGTCAAAATAAAATGCCCCATAAAATTGCTCCAGATTGCTTGTTATCCCGGATTACATTGGCTGACTGCCAGATTTGGGACCGAATGCTCCAAAGCATAACAATCAACTGGATGTCATAATTTTTGTAATATTTAAATATGTTGTTGGCAACACTAATACAATAATGCCTGTGGCAGAGATATTATAATTTATTGGCTTTTTAACACTTTTTGCAGCTTTTTTGCATTTCACCATGAGGTCCGGACAGTTATCCGGTATGACATTTTGTGACCATGTCTAATAATATTTAAATTTTGAAAATACCCTCAATATATTTTCTGTCATTTGATAAACAGAGATTAATAGATTCAATTAATGTTTTTTAAAAAAAAACATTTTCCATATTTTGTACTTCATAAAGGGTTTCGGACATTAAATTTGCGCGTCACGTCATTGGGCCATGTACCTCTCAAAAGGTCACATACTGGCTACTTAAAAATATCTTAGATATGAAACAAAATGGGCTTATACATTTAGACTACATTCATTTTTTGTTGCTACAAAAAGTCAAATCAAACTGCTGAATAACAAAATTCTTTCATAGCGCGTAAATGCAGCCAGTTCTCCCTCATCTTAATGTGTCTCACCTGATATCACCTGTCTAGTAGTGTGTAGTTGGAATTAAATTTCTTCACTTGTCCATGCTAGTTTTTCTTTATTTTGTCCACCATCTTTACATCTGCAGGTATAAATATCAGCTATTTTAAAGGGAGTTAACGCTCTAATAAAGAATTTACACCTGGTGGTTATTTTTTAGGCTGATTCCTTTCCAGATTAATCTGCAAGGGTTTAAAAAAATTAACTGTTCTCTTCTGTGTGGTAATGTGGTTAAACACAAATTAATTTAGTAATATGCACTATGTAAATATTGATACAGGGCACCTCTACAAGACAGGTAGAAAAGATGGGGAATGATGAGGCCCCTATGATTTCAGGTGATATTGTGCTTTTGGTGCATATTGCAAAACAAGAAGACATTCTTTGAATTTGACACAGAAACCAAATAATGTAAAAGTTTATTTAGGAACAGGATGCAAGACTCCTGGTTATTTATTTCTTACTTTTTAATCACATTACCACAAACCAGCTGACACCATAGACTGGGGCCTCCAGGGCAGTTACCTACTTTGCAAAGGTGGGAATGATTGAATACTGATTCCAGTATTTTTAGACTCAATATATTTAAATTTGAATTGTTTCAGGAAATAGCCCAAATGAATTAATGATAAAGTATTTTACCGTCACCATTTCATTCCTGGACCTTGCAGTGTAAGATGCTTTGAATAAGCATGCAGACTTTTATGTTTCAAAATTAAAATCTACAGACAATATAACTGAAGAGTAAAAAAAGGGCATGGGTGGCTGAGTGGTTGGGGGTCTTATCTGACCTCAGACAGTAGGCCGTCTTCCTTGCTACAGCCCTGTGTTTAGGGTCCTTTTGGTGACCTGTTAATGAGTCTCAAGGCTACAGTATCAGTAACACATCTGATAAAGTGGATCAGTGCAGTCAGAGAAATGTGAAGACAGTGTTTTGTAGTGTCCTGGCTCTGACACCCACAGCTTGTCCCTGGGTGTCACCTCTTTAACCGGGTCAGATTTATTGTAGCAACGGCCCTTAGCAACGGGGTCCATGGAGACTGCCCGTCCGTGTGTGTGTGTGTGTGTGTGTGTGTGTAAAGGAATGCCAGGCTACACTGGTCAAATAACAGAGAATAACTCACCGAGGTATAATTAAACCTTACATTTATTAGTTGTATGGACTTATTTCACATCGTCGCTTTGAGGTGAACATGGGATGCGGCAACTCCACAAACACCGCTGTCCAACCGTTGAGACCGGAAGAGGTGAATGGAGACGAGGTAGGCTCCGTCTCACTCACACAACCCGCCGCTTTCAGTTTTAGCTAGCTAAACTGTGCAGGTGGGGGTCAAAACGAGTATATCGTCTGTAAATAACTGTAGGCTGTCCAAGAAAAGTATTACAGTCAGCTGCAGATAACGCTTTTGGGCAGATACTTAAGTATAGTGAAGTAGGTGTTACGCCGAAATCTGTGCCATTACATTTTGTGACCCCAGAGGAAGAGTTGACCAAGTGTTGGCAGGTGGCTCTACTTTACTGCTGCTAGTTTTATTATCTTTCTTCTGAGTCACTTCATTTTTGGTAATAGTTATTAAAATATAGCATATGACAAGGTTAAAAAACAATGGTGGAAGAAGTATTTGGGTCCCTTTAGCAAAGTAAAACTAGCAATATCACAATGTAAAAATACTTTATTACAAGTAAAAGTTCTTTGTAGCTAATATCAGAAAAATGTAGCCTGCTGTTTGCCTACTAGTGTCAGTAGTAAAAGGGTTCATTATGCAGACACTATGAAGCGAAATCCCTTAATTGTTTTACCTTACCTTGCCTATTAATATAATTGAGATATTTTAATGAGGTTTTTAAGAGGATAATTAATAAATGAATTAGTGCAATGCAATATATTAAGTTATTTGTAATGGATTTACAGTTTGAGGGGTTTATAAGGGGTAAAGCCCATGTAACACTGACCAGAATACAAGAAAACCATCCCTGAATTTTCACCTTTATTTAATAATTAAGGCCCTTTTAAGGTATAAATTAAGGCATGGTTTTGATGTTTTTCGGTCAGGGGTTTTTACCCCATAAAACCTCTTAAACCGTTCAAATAATACATAAAAATACAGTAGACTACCTTAATATGTTATCCATTAGTCTTTCCATTACTTATCTAAATATTTGTGGTGAACCTGAATTCGCACCTTAATTGAAAAATAGTCATGTACATTCAAAAACATACAGAGATATTATAAGCAAAATGTACTTTAAGTATCAAAAGTAAAAGTGATCATTATCATATGCAGCTAATTTCAGAGCATTCTAATATCATAAATATCATACTATTGGATTATTATTATTGATGTTAACAGCATTTTAATTTAAATTTTATAAATTGTACTTAAAACTAAGCAAGTTACTTACTTACTGTACTTGGTTACTTTTCACCTCTGAATATAGGTGAAATTCTAATCTGATCACAGATTTTCACTGTTACGCTGTATACTAATTTTAAATTTTAAACTCTGAGATTATGTAATTTGTAGGTGTTACCTGCTGTGTATCATTATTGTTCCTGAGCTACTGTGTTCATGACAATGTGTTAACACACAGATGTCACCTTGACAACATCATGTCTGGGATACCATACAGAACAGGGTCAAGGTATAATAAAGTGTCTTGTGACACCTTTCTGCATTCATATTGTGTCTCTGTGCTGTCAGGATGAGACAGGAAGTAAACTCGATGGTCGTGGAGACTCGGCCGTGTCAAAGGGCACCACAGACAGCGGGGTGGTGATGGAAAACAGGGAGATGCCTGTGTTACCTGGAGCAGTGCCCAGAAAACTCCCACCCCTAACATGTGTCAGAGAAAGCGAGGCGGACAGAAGTGAGTATGTGCCCCTAACATGCTGAATAAAACAAACCGTGTCACGCCACAGAGAAAATCCAGTGCAAACAACCTAAAGTGTTTTTATTTCTTCTGTCTCGCAGGCTTGCTGCAGCAGGAGCGCCCAAAGTCCAGTGAGATCCTGGAGGAGCTGCTGAACCAGGGCATCATACCAGTGGGACAGACCAGAGAGAGGGGCAGCGGGGCTGGAGAGGCTTATAGCATCATGGTGGGTACCTGGTGCACAGTGGTCAAACTTGGGTAGAACTGGTGGACTCAATCTCAATATTGTGATATGAAACTAGATATTAACTTTGATTTTGATTGTCTGAATATTGTGATATTATACAACATTTTTTACATGTTTCTGAGCAGATCTAACTGCAGAGTGAAATGACAAAGGCTGCCTCTACTTTAGTATTGGTTTTCTTGTGTATACATATATCTCAAGCACCAACAGTCAGCAACCGTGAAACTATTGTTATCAAGGTATATGATATGATACTAATGTCTAAGCTAATGCTCAGAACAGACTATGCGGCTGTCGCCTTTGCTACTGTAGAATACAGCCTGGCCTCCCTATTGGCCACCACACACAGGTAGTAAGAAGTCTATCCATTGAGGGTTATATAAAAAGCAAAGGCCATAATAAATGGTATCTAATAGGCCTTTTTCACAACATGCATTTGGACTTGTCAGAGCAAAAAAAACCCAGGTGTTAATAATAACATTAATGCCTCTTTTCCATTTAAATGTCCCAGTAGGCCAGCATGCACAAAATCAAGGCTCTGTACTAGCACACCAGAATTTTTAATGTTATTAGCTACAGCTGATAGGACTGCCTGTGACATGTCAAAATGTCTGCTGGTAAAAAGACATATGGTGTACTGAAGACTGAAAAAGACACTAACATTGGTCTCTGACTAGTGGCCAACCATATGAAAATTGCTATCCTGGAAGAATACACAACTAAAAAATAAATTGTGAAGTTTATAACAAAGTAATAAAGTGCGTATTCGTACAGGAAATTGATTTGTGTTGCCAAATTTCACAGGAAGGCAAGATCAGTCAGTTTCAGTAGAAGTGCATTCACCTGTAATACTGAGATTGTCTGTCCTCTGTCTCCCCCTGCTGTGTGTGTGTGTGTGTGTGTGTGTGTGTCAGCTGGATGACGGGGAGGGGGTCAGGCGAAGACCTCCTGCCAGACTGGAGTCCCTGAAGGCCAAGAAGGAGCAAAGTCTCCCCAGCAGAGAAGAGATTGAGGAGAAGATAAGACTTGCTGAGGAGAGACGCAAGGTACAGTGTGTATGTTGTGTGTGTGTGTCAGCTTTTTCTCTCCCTCTCCCTCTCAAAGTTTATCTCATTTTTTTCATCTGCTCTCTCCCAGTTAAGGGAAGACAAGCTCAAGACACGTTTGAGGACCAAATCGGCCCGTGTTCGTGGCCCCGCACCCACCTCCAGCACAGGGGAAAACGAGGACGCAGCCCTCACTTCTGTGGAGCAGCTGCAGCATCCTCTCAACCGGGACCCCCTAGATCCACCGCCTCGCAGCCAGATCCCACGCGAAGCGGCTGAGGGCGGAGAGTGGGTGAGAGAGGCTGGAGGTGACGGCAGGGAGAGTAGAGAAGAAATGGGCAGAGCAGAGAGGAGAGAAAGGAGAGCGGGGAGAGGAGAGAGTGGAGATAACAAAGGGGAAGGTGCAGAGAGGGGAAGTGAGGATGGTGACGGGGAGGAGAAAGAGGAGGAGGAGCTGACCCAGGTGGAGGAGCTCAAGAACGAACAGCTCCTTGCAGCCTCGGGGGAGCTGGAGAGTGATTCTAGCTTTCAGCATACAGAGGACAAAGAGGAGATATTGTAATTTTCTTACCAAAATGAGCCATGAATCAGCACTAAGAGAGATAAAAGAGAGAGGGGGAGGGAGCCAAAATGATTCCTTTTGCACAGACGAGAGGCCTGTTGAAACTTGTAAAAAGAAAGATGTAAAGAAATGTATACAGTATATATTGCTTTGGAAGAAATTAACAGATGTAATGAAGCTGTGATTGGCCCTGCAGTTGAAGCTATTGTTTGTGCTTTCATGAAAAAACACTATTTCCACTGCAGGGAGGTGCATCAGCCCATAAGCTGTTGTAATAATATTGTAGCTCAGTAATAAGCACAAAGGAATTTGAGGGTTTTCTTTCCAATGCAATATAATTTACCTCAGTGAATGCTTTAATAGATATGACCAAGGCTTAATGTTTTTGCCAACATACAAAATTAATTTAAATGAGATTTTTTGTTTTACATTTAATTGTAAAATATGATAGTGTTAAGTCTCTTTTTGCATGTGAAGGTTGTACTGTGGGCAGTTGCTCTGTTGGGCATAAGATGGCGCTGTTTCAGTGGGTTAAAGTTGCATCACAGCTCCCTGTAGTCAGTTATCTATAAGATATTAGGAGGAGGTTTTGGCCACATGTTGTTATTGATCAATAAAGTTCACAGTTTTCCCTATGTGTTGTCTGTGACTGCTCAGTGATCAGTCAGAATGTGAAAATCAAAATCTTTATGAAATTAGATCATTAACCAGAGTCAAATTTAACTTTTAGAGGTTGAGGGGTGTTGAGTATGACCTTAGTGTGGCTGAGCTGTGGGTATTCAGCTGTTCCAGTGACCTCTGACCTTTAGCTTGTCTCTGCCTGACAGGTGTGTGCCACAACACAAAGTTACAGTTTGTTAGATTGTATGTTGTCATGGAAAATGTGATATGTTTGAATTAATTGACTATTGGGAAATTAAGTATAATTAAAGCTTTCACTGGCTCCACAGCCTGTCATTATAGATCTATAAGATGGTTCAGACTAGTCAGCATGCTGCACATGAACAGAACGCAACAATTGGCGGCAACCTGACCGGATCCCCATTGTTGAGCCTGGGAAACTCGATACTGGTCCCCCCTTTTTTGCAGACTCCGCTCGGACTTTAATGAGCGTGTGGCTGCATGAATAAAATAGTGAGTGAACAGAGACACTGCAGAAAGATGCTCTATCAGGTTGCATTTCTTTGTGATCTGGTGTCCTGCAGTGGCAATTCACATTCACATGGATGTGACAGCGCGTATTGTCTCTCCTCATTTTGGCTGAAGTTAGGATAGGATAATTAATCAGCCAAACATTTCTCCACAGACAACACGGAAAACACATTTAAGGGCCATTTTGGACCAGTCACGTGACCTGATTTAATTGGCAGTACAAGATTTGACACTAAGCATCTTTTTTTCACAACAAATATGACACATAGGCCTAATGGAGGTCCCGTATGCAAATGTGAAGACTCACCGTGTTACATGGGGAGACAAGGATATATGTAGGCCAGGAACAGAGCGCTCACAGAAGCGGAGCCGCCATGAATGATTAACAGCAGAGTTCCCTCTCACATTACGGGAGGTGAATTATTCACCCTGCCTGTTCGAGAGGACATCCATCCAGCAGTCAGCCCAGTGCAGAGGAGGTTCACAAGTTATTTGAATCATTGATGTTCAGGGACTCTTGATTGAATTGATCTCTGGCTGATGTTTTACTTGATCCCTTCCCATCATAATAGCTGTCCGTAAGTCGTATGACGCAGGCACATTTTGAAGTCAGTTCTCCTCACCTGATTTAATTATAGAAATGTGATCACCATCTTTTCAAGATAATAAGGGTTGATTCAGCGAAATATCTTCATCTCAAGGACCCTGAAAGAGTTAGTCTATGAATTGGAGCCCCACTTGTTAAAATGTTGTCAGATATGATTTTTCAAACCTGTTGTAGGTTCGTTTTAACAGTGGAGACAGAGGAGTTCATGACCTTATGACCTTACAGTGACGGAACTATTAAAACAGACAACATTTTATGGAAAACCCATAAGTTTCACCGACTGAACACCTCATGGCTGTCTGCATGGACACAGGAACTTGCCAAAACTCTGTCAACCCCCCACTTAAATGTCTTCAAGGCTGAGTCTTCCAGCAGAGGCTCAAAGCTGCACCTGTCTGTCTGCTCACTGCTACTGCTGCTGCTCCTGTGTCCAGCCCCTGACCGGCTGTCTTTGCAGGAAGCCTAATCCATACAAGACCCTGTATCTACGTTTTATTTCACCAAGAGAGAAAAGACCGGAATAAATATGTATTTATAAGACAGTCAGATCACTTAAATACACAAACATTCCCTCTGTTTGATTCATTTTTACATGAACCATAGGCCTACTGAAAGTCCCTGCTTCTCTTTGTCCCCAACATGTAATCAGTAGAATCAGGTTTTGTTGACCAATGATGGTTAATTAACGTGATTCTAGTAAAGACAGCCAGCCCGGATCTTTTTCGGAGCTCCAGCGTGTCACACAGGGCAGGTTTCCCAGCTGTTTGTGCGCGCTGGTGGGCGGGCAGAGATGGACTAAAAGCTGGGTGGAGTTAGGAGTAGCGCTTTTAGGAATGGGTCCCAAAGCTATTTAGTTAGACAGCAGAGTTACCAAGAAGAGCTGGAAACACCTGATGGTCTCTCTGGGACAATCCGCTCCATCTAACTCCCCTCTTAACTGTCGGAAGATAAATCTACCTCCAGGCTTCATTTTTGTCGAGTTTTTGTTTTGTTTTCTCTTCTGAAAAAGTTACAGAGCCAGCTGATCGCTCTTTCTCTCTCTCTTCATCCAAAGAATTAGTGATAAGGAGACATTGCACTATACTTTTTTTTTTATTGTTCCTATTTATTGTATTTTGCACTAACGATGCACACCACGCAAAAGGACACGACTTATACGAAGATTTTTGTCGGGGGTCTTCCCTACCACACCACGGATTCAAGTCTCAGGAAATATTTTGAGGTGTTTGGTGAGATTGAAGAAGCGGTGGTCATCACCGACAGACAGACCGGCAAGTCTAGGGGTTATGGATTCGTAAGTATCACTTCATAATAACACGTCTCAGTTTCAGTTTTAGGCAGAATTTAACTCCGACACACTTTTACGCATGTAGAAAAAATCCTTCCACCACACGTCTCCGTTAAAGTGCGCGTCTGTTGCTGTCTGTCACAACATCATGACTAACATTAATATCAGCAGTCATGAGATGCTTATGTTTTGATAAGCAGGTCCTGCTTACATTTGTCTCAGGCTTCTGTTGCAATCTCTCACCCACCAACTTGTTGCGCTTTGGTATGCGCCCTGACACGTTTTAAAGTGCGCTGCCCGCACACTGACAGCTCTGGTAGGCTGAGAAAAACCTCACGATGGTGTCTCGATGTTACAGAGCAGTTTTCTGAAACGCTGGTTTCATCATCTCTAAGCTGTTTACAACTTTGCGCGCAACGTTTGTAAAATATTTTGCTCCCACTTGTCATTAAACCTGACAGACAAAAAGCATTTCAGACGCAGCTGTGGAGACATAAAGCTGCTCAATGCTATTCCCACAGTATGTTTTAAAATATCTCTTTTTAGTGACAGTCTTTATACATTAATGTATAGCAGGTGGACTTATGCATAAATATACATGTAACAGGACTGCCTAAAGAGGGATCTGGACACCAAACCTTATTTGGCCTTTTTCAGAGACTATTTAATAATATGTGATAAGTAACTTTGGCACATATTACCAGTAGATGATTGCACAGTCACCCTTGATATGCACAAATATCTGTATTTGTATGTGTGTGACATTTCTCTGTAAAACTGTGGTGTATTCACTCCAACTTCTGCTTAAATCCTCTCTTTACTGTTGTAGCGACATCATATTCATGCATCATTCATCCTCTTTTTTTAAAATGTTCTCCTGGAAATGCTTTTGACCAGGTCAGCGAGGCATACTTCAGTTGCACAAGAGTGTAAACGAGAGAGATGTCGGCTAGTGAAGCTCTGAGCGGAGTAATAAAGTTTGGCTGTTGTAATGGGAGCGATAATGGAGCTATGTTCAGTCAGTCATCTCAGCCTGGCTCCCGTTCACTGCTGATAGTTTCAACACATCCACATGAGGGTGATGTATGTGTGTGTGCTGCCAAATACTTGCTGTTAATGAGGGCCACATGCACAGAGACACACATGCAGAAAGAGGACTAACATGCACACAATTGTATACAAAATGATGTGTTTCTCTCTTTCTTACAAACATACGTGCACTCTCTCATCCAATATATGATGCTTTTACACGTAACTATATGTGCTGCAGGGAAATGAAACCTCAGCCTCACTTACACACGTGCTTCAAGTATCATTTTCATTCATTCATTTCTCATGCTCTGTGCTATTTCTTACTCTGTCAGGTGACAATGGCGGATCGCTCGGCTGCAGACCGGGCCTGCAAGGACCCCAACCCAATCATTGATGGCAGGAAGGCCAACGTCAACCTGGCCTACCTGGGGGCCAAGCCTCGGGTGATGCAGCCAGGTAAAGACAGCCAAATGAGGATAAATGCAGTGCAAAATATATTTTAAAATTTTCTCAACAAGCCACAGAAATGTGTTGGTTTTCTATCAAAATTTGCAGTCAGACATGAGCAGATATGGTTGTTAGAAGAGCACATTTTCAAGATGAATACCAGACAGCACATTTAATCAACATAGCAAGTGTCTTTCTGCTCAGTGTTTGTTTGGAAGTGTGGTTTTATGGGCAAAGCAGCAAACAAGAAAATCAAGTCAATCCATCCTGATTTTCACCTCAGGTTTCACCTCAGCTGCAGCATATGTAAGAACATGTTAGGAGGTTATTAGGTTATTATTTAGCCTATTAGTGAGGAAAAGGACAGTAAGCTTTGGCTTTTTTAATGCTGTCTGAATTCATGTTTTGCAGGTTTTACCTTTGGTGTTCCCCAAATTCACCCTGCGTTCATCCAAAGGCCTTATGGGTAAGTACTGATGAGTCTACATGTATTTTAGAGGACTGATGGGATGTACACATTGCTTATGTAGAGACTAAATTAGTCAAACATGTTTTAATTTTATATTCTCTCAGTTTAATGTGTGATAATTGATATTATAAGTCTGATTTTTTTGTCCTTTTTCCATTTTTTCTCCCCAAACATAATTGACGGCTGATAATTAGAGGTGGACATGTTGTTGTTGTATGTAGCTTTTGTCCTTTATCACTGTCCACCAAACAGCCAGTCAAACTGTCTTTTCTAGGTTTGCCTGTTTGTAAAAATGTGTGAGAGTGTGTATACATACTCGTGTGTGTGGACAATGATGGAAACTTCCAGCCTGACTCAATGTGTCTTTCTCTGGTTCGACAGGCTCGCTCTCAGTTAAGCTAACTGTGCTGGTTTGTGGAATAGTTCTGCGAACATAATCACAGATCAGAGAAAGGAATTACCTGTAGACTCAAACACACACAAACAAGCTCTCAAAATGGTGATTATAGATGCATGTATGTGGGTTTTGACCTTTTTTTTATTTTATTTGAATAGAACTTAGAGCTTTGTGTGCGGTTATGAAGTGGTGTTGTTAGCTAAACCGTGTGCTTTTTTACTTTAATGACAAAAAAAAACAACCTGGATTGATTGAATTTTTGGGGTGTTCTTTTTCCTTTTTTTGTGGAAGCGTGTTAACTTTGCCAAGGAAGAGCAAAGTTTTTATTTATTTATTTTGTGCTTTTAGTTTGTGGTTGACCTGTTTGTTTAACAGGATGTGCTGTTTTATGTGTTGTTTTTTTTGGCTGTCTTGTTGGAGTGAGTGAATTTTCTGTGTGATTTTATGTTTTTTTTCCCCCCTCATTCACCTTCTCACTCCCATTCCTCAAATTAGTCCCTCAAAATAACAAAACCCATCATTGCTTGTGTGTGCTTATAGCATCTTCCTGGTGTTACTAGCAGTTTCTTACATTAACACAACGTAGCAGCAACAAATTCACTCTGTAAGTGTCTCTATTTGCTATATTACTGCTGGTTCACTCCGTCAATTCATTACAACTCTCTGGTCTTCCTTCCTGTCTCTATCTCTCTCCTGTCTCTTTCTCTGCACCACATATGGGAGACTTGTGGTCATGTAGCACCATTTACCAATCCGAAATGTGTATGTGGACGTCTTATGAATGAATGACAAGCCTACCGGTTATAATGTGAGCTCTAGTCATAGTAATACGTGTATTTATGTGTGCACGTGTGGTTGCATTGGTACATATGAGTTTGTGCTCTTATTGTGTTTGTATGCGTGCGTGTGTCTTTGTCCGTTCACATGCACGCACATTTTCAGCTCAGCTCACCAAAGTCTCCAGTGTGACACAAACAAATGTCGGGATGTCTCTCTCTTTCTCTCTCATTCTCTCAGAGTGAGCTTTCGTCACATGGGCTCGTGGTGTTAAGGAAAACAAGCGCGCCCATTGTGCCACACAAAGCCCTGAATGCTGACTCTGCAGTCGCATGAAGCTCTGTGTTGTGTGTGTGTGTGTGCGTGTGTGTGTGTGCGTCTCTCTCTGTCATGTAAGAGTAGAGCAGGGGCCATTTAAACAGGGTCACACAGTGGGTGTTTTAGGGGCCACATAAACGTACAGCCTTTCCATATGTGCATATGCATTGTACATACATATACAACCTGATCCAAGTAGCTTTCTATATGTGGATTATGGCTCAAGTCTTGCTGTACTTTAAGTGAAACTAGACACCAGGTCCATCCGTGTCTCGATCATAATAAAAAAAGTCTTGTGAGCAACTCTATCAAAGCAGGGCAGGTGCGTGTTGCCAACCTCTCACACTTTCTTGGTGCACAAACACATCAGCTCACACATATTAGATCCTCTCACCTCAGTGTATGTTTGTACTTGTGCTGTCTCCCCCAGCAGACGGCATGCATGATGGCAGAGAACCTTTATTTAGCCTTGAACTTTAATGGCCGCTGGGTTGCGTGAACATGACATTCCAGTAAAAACACACACACACACACACACACACACAGACAGACACACAGAAGGAGTCGTCACACTATAGGTACCTGCATCGCTTCACAAAATACACAGTTTCTGTGATATTTTTGATTTTCCTTTTTTATGACTACCTCCAGGGAAAAGAGGGTATTTTTTTTATCAGAGGGCCACGTTGGATGGGTCAGGCAGAGCTTTGCTTCCTATGGCCAAAACCTCTGCTTATGCCGTGTGTGTGTGTGTGTGTGTATGTGTGCACGTGCTTGTATATGTGTGTTAGTCTACCCGGCCATCCCATAGATACAGAGGTAGCGGGGAATCAGAGACAGGAGTACATACCACTGGAAGTCCTTTTTTAAAATGTTAGACAGAAAATAGCCAGTGTCTGAGCTGCAGCCTGTACACTGCAGTTTCTGTTAAAAGTTGTGCAAAGGAAAGTTTGGGGGAATGTTAGCTGTTTTATTTAATGTCGTTTATGCAGAGTCATGACCTCTTGAGACTGACTGAAAGGATATAAAATGGTTAATCAAATTCTCTCTCTGGAGCTACAAAAGCTTTTGTAAAACTTTTTTCACATATGTAGTAGCACTCTGCAAGATCTGTAAACAGACTTTGACGTGTAAAATTGATGGATTTCTCCTTTAAGTAATAATTTCTCAGGCTTGTATGTCTAAATCAGTACCATACAGCCATTGTAAATTTACAGAGACTGTTATCAAGCCAGTTAAATCCATCTTGCCGCTCATTATTCCTACCATCTTCACTTACATATTGCCTATACAGTACAGGCCCCTTTATTATTATACTTTAAATGCACTGTTAGCGAGCAGTCAAACAAAATATTAAAAAGCATGCATCTGCAAGCATAGCACATTTGATTTGATTTGAGTTGCAGTTGCGGTGTGTTTTGGCGTTAAGACCATTTAGGATAATATCAGCTTTTTATTACATATTGGATACTGGCCAGTCAGTGTGTCATCCACCTCCAGTATGAGGAGTTTCCTCCCTGTCTGCTGATACGATATAATAATTCAGTGATTTCATCTTTGACTTCAGATGACAGACAGGAAATGTCTCTCCTGTGTTTTGTGTGGGAGTTTCTTATTCAGCCAGTTTTAGAGATGCCGTCCTCAGAAATCATTCTGGAAAGCTGCCTTACCCTGCTGAGTTTCATTAGTGCGGGCTTCAAAGGAGAGTTTCAGTGTCACATGATGATAAAAGTGCTGTTTAAAAGTGAGGATTTTCCAATTAGAGTAACTCTGGAAAAACACAAAGTCTTTTCAATGCAGACATTTTGTTACTGGCCTTCAAAAATCGGCCTAACCTGTGTATGTGTTTGTTTGTGTGTGTGTGTGTGTGTGTGTACCATTTTATGTATAAAAGCACTGACCTTTGCCCTTTACTGATAGCCACACCAAACCTCTACATACCCACTTACTCAGTTTATACCTTCCCTTTTCTTTTTTGTGTCTTTTCAGTTGTGTGATTGTGCCGTGCCCTTGTTGTTGTTTCTGTAATCAGTCTAGACGAGGTGGATTATTTTTTACATATTACTTCCTCTCTGACGCCTTGCTGTTGTTTTGTTTTTCCTGTTTTTCTCCTGGCACACTGTTTTCGGTTGAGATGTGAGTTGGATTGGATAATGGAGTGCTGACAATAGGGTTGCCACGATAGATCCTGCCTTTCAACCTTTAACATTTCCTGCACCTCCTCTCTTCTCTCCCAATCCAGACTCAAAAAAAAGTGACCACCTGATGTTCATATTTATGCAGACTCAGCTGATTATATTTGGTTTCCTTGATTTTCTCTCAACAGATTTTTGAGCCACCTTCACTCAAACTCACCTACAGTCACATGGCTGTTGTTGGAGCCCTGTGCAACAAATATCAAATTGTTTCTGTCAAGCCTGATGCTTCTCACTCTATTTGAATTGAACAGGGATTGAATTAGACTCTTCTTTAATCTTTTAAGTGGAGGGAGGTTTTTTTCAAGACATCAAAAACTCAAATTCACACAAGACCTAAAGTTTTGTCTCCTTGCTTCCACCTACGGTCAAAAGTTTGACACTTCACTTCTCTGAACCAGTCGTGTAAATTTCAAAAGCTCCCCTCACGCTTGCTGTCTGACTGAGTTTCCAGACCTTATAGAGTCTGGGGAGTAGGATAAGGCTATGTCATGGAGGGCAGAATGTGCTCATTGTTCATAATTGTTTATTTAATCAAAACATCCCTCTGGGTGCAGAGCCTAGTCCCAGCTCCCCCCACTGCCCCCCCGGCTCTTTGTCCCGACACAGAGGGGGAAATGGCCAGCAGCGTCCCTTTTTGAAAACTGTCCAGCTGTCAAAGTGGCAGTGACATTTTCACAATGCTTCCCTGGGCTCATCTCCTCTGTCCATAACCCCCCCGGCACTGTAAGCCTCCCCTCCCTCTCCTCCCCACCCGCTCGCCCTCCAGCAGGCAGGGGGCAGGGGGACGGCACCAGAACCGAATCCACATGTGACGGACAAACGAGCTCCAGGTTACAGATCCCCAACTTTTTCTTTTCATCTCGCCTCCCTCTGCCTCTCTGGAGTTCTGTCTCCACAACCACAAACTCAAAACTGACCAAAACAGAAATTGTTCCCATGTTATATCCTGTAAAGAACATGACATCATAACCTCCTCAGATGTAATCATACAAATGTGATTTTTCAGTAGATTTGAGTGTCCCAGAGGTTAAACACCTCAACGTTTTCCTCACCTTGCAGTCTTCTTTTCACAGAGAGATTTCTATTTTGGCAACCCTATATTGTTCTAATCCCTACTAGCAGGCATTTCCTTGGTGTTCATGACTGGTGGATTGGACTGGGGCTGGGTGGTGGGAGGGCGCTTGGCCGCAGTGTGATGGAGTTGGGTTTGGGTTTTAGGGTGGGTGCTGTTACTCTCAGACTGGGTGAATCAAACTAACCTGTCATATGTTTGTTTCACAGCATCCCGGCCCACTATGTGTACCCTCAGGCCTTCGTTCAGCCTAGTGTGGTCATCCCTCACGTGCAACCTGCAGCCGCTGCACCTGCCACCGCTTCCTCCCCCTACATCGACTACACTGGAGCTGCCTACGCGCAGTATTCTGCAGCCGCAGCCAGTGCCGCCGCCGCCGCCGCATACGAGCAGTATCCTTACGCTGCATCCCCTGCCGCCGCAGGCTACGTGGCTACTGCCGGCTACGGCTATGCAGTCCAGCAGCCTTTAGCCACCGCTGCCCCGGGCTCAGCCGCCGCTGCAGCCGCAGCCTTTGGTCAGTACCAGCCTCAGCAGCTGCAAGCCGACCGCATGCAATAGCAGCCACTGCAACCACTGGACATGCAGAGCGAGGAGGCCCGCCCCTGGCCACAGCTGATTGGTCACGAGACGGAGCAGCGAAGGAAAAGGAAGAGGGAGGGGCCTTAAGGGTGGGCGTGTCAGCAACTCTGAGGCAGAGTTGCTTTACAAAGGTGACGACGACGATGATGATGGTGGTGATGATGATGATGGTGAGGTGGGAACGTTTTACAGTAACTTTCCAACTTGCTGTGCTTCAACCAAAAAACAAGAAAATGAAAAAAAAGTCGCAGAACAAATAATGGAAAGTGATTTACTATTATTATTGTTGTTGTTATTACTATTATTATTATTATTATTATCATTACTATTATCACTGTAGTAGAGTACTTATTTCTAGAGACGAAATGCAGGAACTAATCCCTGTGGTTGGTATAGGTGTTGAACTAAGCCTTTAAGTCCTATTGCTGTCTTTCGGTTATTTGATGCCCTCATAACATTTATATTTATTATTGTTATTGTTACATATTGGGGGCTTTTCTCGTTCTTTTTGTCTTTTCAAGTGCATTTTTTGGAGTTAATATTTTCTGATAATCAGGGAAATGGAACCGTTTCCAACGTGTTAGCTATTATTATGTGACCTCTGTCAGGAAGTCGAGGAGTCGTAACTCGTTGTGTCACACATATTTGAAGAACTACCTTTTTATCTTCCTGATGCTGAATGTCCCTTTTTTTACTCCGTGTCTCGACCTCTTGACCTATGCAAGGCAAACAAATCACCAGGAGACAAAACAACAAAGAAAAGAAACAAAAAACTGAAAATGTCATCAACTCTGACTTGATTCTTGGACTTAAGGGGGACTTTGCAAGCAAAACAAACGCACTGACAAAAGGAGAGAGGTTGAAAACGGCTTCAGACAATGAGAAACACTAAATCGGTCGCTTTTCCACGTTTCACTCACACGTACACCGACACATGCATCCAGAGTTGCACACATAGCAGTCAAAGACAAAGGCAGCACAGTTGTGTTTCTCTGTGGCTCTGGGATGGAGAGAAAGGGAAAGAAAGAGGGCGAGAGCAGCTGCTGGTGGGGGTGGACAGAGCCGCTCCAGCGCCACACAGACAGATCACTCTGGAAAGAACGCATCACTTGTGCTCGTTTGTTGAGCTGTCACATTTTAATCCCCGGCCGGGCCCATTTGGGAACCAACTTCACACCCCTCCACCCAACGCAGAGTCCCACAGCAGAGCCCCACACCCCCAGACATTCAGCCCTGCAGCTGTCAGCACTTCCACCTCTGTGCTGCTGTAGTCTGGTGTCAGGTACACACAAACACACACACACACATTCACCAAAGCTACCCCAACAACTGGCCTGCCTCATGTCTGTCAAGAACACCAGGTGGGGTGGAGAGGGCGGGGGTTTGACTATTTGACGTTATGTTGGTCTGTGTGCCTTACATTTTTACTGCTATTTAAGAGAAAAAGAAAAACAGAAAAAAAGAGAGAAATCTACTATTTAAGATATTTATTTTTGATGTTGACGCTCTGAGAGTAGAAACTTAGTGGCGGTACTGTATTAATAATATGATTATGTACTCATCTCAAGGTATATATAAGTTATTGATTAGTTTTAGTAATAATATAATTATAATTATTATTATTATTAACATACTCAACCAAAAATGTTGATGTAGGAGTTATTTAAGATACTGTTATGTGCACTGTACTTTTATTTTTTATCTTTTTGATTCTTTAGAACATGACATTAAATATTAGCTTAATGCCTTTATGCCTTTTGTAGGGAAGAAACTTTATTTAAATGCAGGCCCGTTTGCATGCAGATTGTACTCTGCCTCTTCTGTGTTTAGATGAGAGGAAAAAAACAATAATAATTTTGGCAAAAAACAAGCGAAAATGCTGCTTTCTCCACTAGAATGTATAGTCGTCGTCGAGGTTTCAGTAGCTGTGCTCCTTTTGCTTAATATTCATCAGTTGGGCTATTTTTCTCTGTTGGGAATTTTTATACTTGAACTATTTCTTACAAGGGAAATATGAAAAATAAACGATAAAAAAACTTTTTAAGGAAGCTTTTCATTGTCACTGGATGAAGGCATGTAAAGTGTTACTATTTAAATGCAAAGGTCCTATTGATATTAAAACCTTTACTTCAGAATTTCAACACCATTTACTCAAAATTGGAATAAAATGTTCTATATTTAAAAAGCTTGGTGACATTTATTTTCATGAAGATTGCGATTAAACTGAGGCTCCATGTCAGGTTATTTGAATACAAATATGGTATACATACACCCATGAATATTATTAATACATTTTCTTTGTGCCTGCTATGTGTGGAAGTGTTTAATATTAAATAAACACAAAAGACATTGTGAAATAAATATAAATAATTTGCCTCAAATATAAAAATGAACCCACAATTTGTGAGGAAATTGAGGAAAATCATTCAAACTCAACTCGCTGTTACGAAATGCTACTTCATCATTCTTATTTTCATTATTACAGGATCTTATTTCACAATGTCACTTTTAATAATGATACCTTTCTGCCTGCAAGCTGACAAACACATCACGCACGCAAGGTGCTGCACTGCTCCTCCTCACTGTGAAACCATCTTGAGAAGACGTTATTTGAAACACTCTCACATTACAGCCACACCCACAGTTTACATGGATACGACTGACACATAATCAAGTTCCTCGGGACTCAGACTATCAATGATTCATCCGCTCTAATCAATAAGTCATGTTATAAAGAGTGTGCTGCCGTGTCTCTGCCATCTTTTACTCTGCCCCAGGGAGTATTTTTGGTCCCTGGTGAAACATGAAACTGGCCCACATACTGTAGGTGGGTGATCATGACACAGCAGGGCCTATCAGAGCATCTGACCTCATTATATCATGAAATTAAAGCCGTTACTTTATGAAACCGATGATGTAGAGCTATAATAGACTTCTGATGAGACTTAAAAGGTGCAGGTCAGTTGTAGGTTATAATGTCTTCTGTGGCTCTGGATGTGCTTTCTAACGTCAGCGCCACTTTCTAATAAGGCACCATTTATAAAGGGTTTATAAGTTATAGTTATAAGATAACTTGTGGCTTTGTTAACAAATAGTAAATAATCTGCTAAAGCTTTACAGATCAGTTATAAGCTATTTGTAAGCTATTAATAAGAACAATATTTGGGCTGCCAGGTCGTGAAAAATCCCGTTGAGGGCGGAGCCATTTGGCCAGAATCCATTTATTAGACTGCAGAATTAATGAATTAAAAACCCCTTTATAAATATCTTATGAAATGAGCACATCAAGATCAGTTTTGTTGTCATGAGGAGTATCACTCAGCTTATGAAAACAGTTGTTTAATGTCTTCTGAAGCTCTTGAGGAGCTTTGTCAAGTCCTGAAATATAACCCAGATGATGTCATAAGTGTTAAATCGACTTGGGATTTAATTACAGGGGTCTAATGGTACGTTTGACTCATATCATTCAGGCCGTAATTGTGAGCAGTCGAGTAAATGCATAAAAATGCCCAAACAAAAAGCTAATTTGGCAAATTATCTGGTGTGACTACAAGGCTGGCAGTGGCGGTAACTATCTTGAAAATAATGCTGGAACACTCCCAAGTCAGGGTAACAGGAGGTTATCTTCCCATTCTGTCCGCATTGCCTGAATGCAGCATATCAATAGATGCAATCAAGTTGCATTATGGGTAGGATCCAGTAGTACAGTGTTTTGAACGTTTGGCCCATACTACATAATATCTTGGCCTCTGCTGAGGCCAATTTTGACCAATTTTTTTTTAACCAATTTTCTGAAAGTGAAACACTGAATCGGTGGAGACCCCTTTAAATGTGACTGATCAATTCTGATTATTGAATTGTGCACCTGTTGACTATTAAGGGCTCTCAGCATCCAGGGTGTAAAGCCCGCTTTGGACCTACATCAGCAGTTAATATATTACTGCAGTTCTCATGTTTAAGGGGAATTTGGAAAGGTGTCAAACCCTGGCTCGAGTTCACTCCCGTGGACTCTGTGAAGATACTGATGCAAGTACAGGTCCATTCCCTCAGGAGAGACGCGTGCAGACATTGCCACAGCCTCAAACACTCGCCTATTTTTAGCAGGGCTCTCTGAGGCTGCCATGTTGCCTGCGAGGTAAACGCTCGTCCGTCCCAGAGGAGATTCTGCGGCACTGAGTCATGGTCCTGGTCTCTGCGCGCTGCGTGGCTCTCAAGTTCACCGTGTTGCTTAATTAGGACATCCCGGAAGAGTCTCGGTCCTGTGCGCAGCTGAGTGACGGGGCAGGGAGGCAGGAGGGGGGGGGACCGCACGGCAGCTTCACACAGCCACGAATCCGTCCAGGGATCTTGACAATCCCAGCAAAATATCCCGACAGAAATTTACCGCGGACCAGCGGAGGGAGGTAAGTTGTTTCTATACTGACGAGCTTCAATCTGATGTGAAGTTTAGTTAGTTTTCGGGGTGGGGGCGGAGGGGATAATGTCCTGCAGTGGGGGTGTCTGACAGAGATGCGTCTCTGCAGAAATGTCCAAACAGAGTCATCTTCACCAGCTTCCTGTGCGCCATGGTTTCTTATGTTTAGCATGGAAGTGGCGCAACACTGTATTGATTTTATACTGATTTTTTTCTTTTATCTCCTTTGTCTTTCGGAGTGACGGTGATATTGTGGCGCGGACAGTGAAGCGTAAGATTTGAGGGGCGGTGAGAGTCCTGTCAGCATGCCAGCGCCATGTCATGTTTTATTACGAAGCGTGATCATATTTGGCCTGTGAGTGCCATGAGCTCCTGTAATCAGACAATACGAGTTTCAAACAACCTATTAATGTTATAGATTATAGATTATAGGCTGTTGGTTTTTTGGTAGAGTTTCAAAGTTAATTTCAGTTGACAAAACAATGTCGTAGCTTTTATCACAACTCCTCCATGTTAGCTTGAAAGTTGAGTTAAACTTACGTTAAAGTCAAGTTTTACTTTTTAACTCAACTTTTAAGCCAACATTGACAGGAAGTCCTTAAATTAAAATGAAAAAAATAAAGAAAAATAAAGAAACGAAAATGAACCCATCTGCTTCTGATGAAGATCATGTGATGTGATCGAAAGTTCCAGAACAGCTACTAAATGGACCTTGAGGTGACATTGTTTCCTCAACTATTGATTTTTTTTTAATTACATGATTAACATTTGCACCTGTCGCTAGCCTAAGGTCTTCTTCAAATGCTCGATCTTAATCAATAGGCCCATTTTACATAGATATCATAGCATTTCTTTATTGACAATTAACCACAGTATATTCACCATATCATCTATTGTATAACTAAAACTCAACAATCATGAAGTCTGCTCTCAGTTATATTCACATCAACAACATAAATGATCTATTTTAGTTATTTTTGATGACAAAAACCCAAAAAACAAGATGCCACAGCAGCTCATACTGATGATATCACAGCTTCCTGTTTTAGTGGCTGCATGAACAGCTGTAGCATCTGTAGCACAAACACTACACCTATAAAACAATTACTGAATGTATTAACCAAGATTTACTTTAAAATTTAAAGATACTTAAGATTTAATCTGCACACGCTCCAGTACAGCGCAGGACATTGAGACCTACATTAGAATATCTTACAGTAGGCCCATAGCAGCACATGGCAGGCTGTGGCCCAATATAGCCCCAAAGATCAGATACCAGGCCGCAGGGTTCAGGAGACTTGCAGGTCAGGGTGAAGTCAGTCATATCTTGTGTGCTTTCTCAGCTGTTGGTCGGGGTCTTTATGTGGCAGACACTGCTGCCCACCTGTCTGCAGGAACAGAGGGAGGAATGTGTTCATCTACTGGGAGCTCAAGTCAACGTCTCTACTGCTGAAAATTATTGATCGATGAATTCCATTCACTACAACGTTTTGCCGTTTGTTTTATAGTCTTTGTGCTGCTGATGGTTTGAATCGGCTGTGTTCCATACAGTTTCTGTGGAGGGCTGAATTTATTAAGTGTATATGAAAAGCTAAAAGAGCATCATTGGCCGTGTCTTTGCATTGCCATGGAGAATTTGGCTGGTTGACAATACAATCAGTGCAGACGCTGGCTGTTTCTGTCTCATGGTTTTTAAACAAAGTTTGACGTTATTATTGAGCGAGACAGTGATTAAGTGAAGTGTTTTGGACTTGGACTAATACAGTAGTCGTTGATTCTTTGTTCTCTATTTATTGTATAGAATTTAAAGCTGCTACTATAGGGCTGCAACAAATTATTATTTTCATTACTGATTCATCCGGTGATTGTTTTCGCCGTTAATCAATTAAGCTTTTTGTCTATAAAGCATCAGAAAACGATGCTTGAGGTGACATCTTTTAAGGGTAACTTAACACCCCACGAAAACCTTGTTTTTGCTGACCTCCAGTAGTTTAACTTCTCACCTTGCTGCAGTGATGTACAGGTGTACTCCAGGACCCTGTGACATCACTGTCGGGTGTAGTTACAGGTGCAACAGAGCACATTTCCGGCCACACCTGGGCGTGGTTGGGGGTGAAACAGGCATGAAACTTTCAGCCTGGTGTTGAGTTAGTTTAAATTGCTCAGAAATCCATAGATATCATGTTCGCTATAATGTGAGACATGGAAAAGTAGCAAATTCTCAAATTTGTTATCACTTTTGCTTTAAAAAAATCCAAAAGATTAATTGATTATTGCAGATTACTTTTCCGATGATTAACTAACCGATTGATTGACTAAATGTTTCAACTCTAATAAAATTACAACGGAATACCACTTTCTAATAAGGAACCCTTTATTATCAAGGTTAGTTGTAACTAATAGCTTTAAAAATGATCAATAGATTACTTACTAATGCTTTTGGATCAGTTATAAGAAATTCATAAGAACTGAAGCCATCCAGTCTGCTGTTATAAATGTTATTAAGTCATTAATAAAGGATCACATGCAGGTTTCTCACTTTCTAATTGGCCAACAGCAGAAGTTAGTAAGTCTCCTGCCATGGTATATATGTTCATAAGTGGCTAATAAAGGGTTCTTACAATAATCAATAAAGTCTGCATATGTAAATAAGTTGTTAATAAGATGTATTTTGGTTCAGGTGCCCTGCAGCACTTTTCCAGGGATGTAAGTGGTCAGACAGTCTTGGAGCAGTCCTCTTGATGGATTAGAGTACTAAAAAGACAAGTGTCACACTTGAGAAGAATAAACACCAGCCAAAGAGGGCTTTCCACAACCTGGCAACCCCAAAGTTGTTCTTAGTAGTGTTTATAACTGATCTATAAAGCATTAGTAAATGATTTATTAACCATTGACAAAACATTTAGTTACAATGTAGATGGAAGATGAGGAAATCATCAGGATAAACTTTTGGCTTGTAGCATGTATTTTTTTTCTTCTGCTACATAAACACGAAATGATGTAGTTTTTAGGTGTTTTTCTTTTGGTTTTGTATATGTGTTGCCAGAGCATGTCTTGATGTCTTTATGTTATATACAGTATATATATATATATATAAATATGTAGGGGTGTCTTGTAATCCCATGTGGGGCGGACCAAATTTTTGGCATGACACAGAAATAAAAACTAACTATAAATCTTGTATAAACGACCTAAAAGAAAGTGGTACCAGAAAACCAAATACTGGTAAATAGATGTTGTTGCTTCATATGTGACTTGTTGCACATGACCAACCTACATTGCGCTCTCCAGGTTTCAGGTCTTGCCTAAGAGCTGTTGTGACCCAGAGAGCAGAAATAGCAGCTGAGTCCTGCGACAGGCATCTGGAGAGATGACTCGAAGACGCCCATCAGGACATGTTTGCTGCTCGCAGCACATAATTACTAGACATAATTCACAAAGATTACAGACAGGGAACACAATCCAGTTTACATAGCTGCCATATTAATGCAGAGCCTGCTGCCGTTGTTTATAGATCATTTGTAAAGCAAATAAAACAGACTATAACTCACAATACTGGATTGTGTGTTGGACATGAAGGTAGCAGGTGTCAGATTAGGAAGCGCGTGTTACCTAGCAGTAGTTTGCATAAACATGCAGTGGGTTGCTGGATTGAATTTCCACTCTGTTGACTAATAAATATTGGAAACAGGTCTGCATTGCCTCATGGTGAGGCATATGGCTGGTTGGTGTTAAAGACAGGGATACAATATGTTCTGTGCCGCTCTCTCCAGTGTGTTTCAGTGGCATTCGATTACAGCTGGAGATTTGTTTACCTGTCAGCAGTAAGCTAACCTTTTCAATACTGTCCGCAGCATTTCAGCTGAAATTGGGTGCAGCCTATATAATAATGTATGTTGTATAAATTCTGTGGCAGAACATTTACTTGAGCAGAGTGTCTCATCTCTAAATGACAGGAGCTGTTTGTGCTAACATGAAGAGATGTTAGAGCGTTACTCTGATACAATAACTTGTAGGCCTGAAGTTTAGCTACTAGTTGGGATCCAGACAATTGAATAATGAAGGAAACAATTTCTGTACAAAATACCTTACCTGGGACATTCATGATGTTCACTATGAAATCAATAAATAAGACACTATGAATGAATAATCATATAAATGAAAACAGCCAAATAATGTAAGCATGACATGGTGAAATCAGCTCATTATGATGAATAAATAGTTATTGAAGTCATTCAATCAAGACAAACTGAGCAGAGCCAGTTATGTGATTGGCTGTTCGCGTATTCAAACCAAAGTGACAGCCAGATATTTTGAAGGAAAAACTTCTGGAATTAAATAAAAAATTACCTGCAATGAACTTTGTTTTACAGGTTTATTGGCTTATCTCACAATGTTGTGGTTATATATTTTGTCTGTATATATTCACATGATTATTTATTTTATTTTATTTTATTCACTTTGGGTCTCCATAGGCCGGAACAGAAAACAAGTCTTCCTATTGTTTGTATCTGAAGATGCTTTATGTTTCATCAGGTATTTTCTCAGGGTGTTTTTCATTTTTTCCACTGCACTAAATTCTCTGACTTTCCTCTCCGCCTGGCTCCAGTCTCTGTCCCTCCTTAATCCAATTGTGTGATATGTTCATGAGGTTGTGCCTGTGGCAGAGGGCCAGACAGCTCAAACAGAGACAGTGTTCATATGAACCCCACTGCGTTTGCTACATTTAGTTTCACTCTATAATGACATGGGCCAGCTTTTTGAAAACAGGGACCAGCAGGGTGGGAGAGCTGAATAGTGACTCTGCTCAGGACCCACTGAGCTGATCTCTCTTCTCCCTGTTGAGAGGGGGAAACAGACATTTTCTTCTTGGATCAATAAAGTTAAACAACATACTGTGTCACAAAACTAATCGTCAGCCTGAGCCACAGTGCAGCTTCAGAAACCATTCCCGCTTTTGTTTCTAGGTTTGTCGCCATGGAAGGTTTAATGGAGCGGCTGGAGCGAGCTGTGACTCGCCTGGAGAAGATGTCCGTCACCATGCAGGCGTCCAGCGGCATGGCTAACGGGGAATGTGTCAACGGCATCGATGGAGGCAAGTCTGTGCTTCAATAGTACTCAACTTGGAGGTTTGGGAGACAGAGCAAAGCAACTTTTTTCTGTTCAGTCATAATAATATTCTCAAGTTAAGAGTAGTTATTTCTCTCCATGTTTCCAGGTTTGTCTCAGTGTGTCGAGGCCTTTGACGTCTTACTGAAAGGTCCAGTGTCAGACTACCTGAACAACAGCCGAGCCATAGGAAGCGAGGTGGAGAAACATGTAAGTTGTGTTTGCTTCATCCACTAAAACAGTGTCCGCTTACTGTTCAGCTGTCAAACTCCAGATTGAAGAGGAAGAACTCCAGAAGAGAGGAGTTAATCAAAATGTTGATTGATTCATGAGTCACCTTCAGTTACAACTGTGCTCCCAGAGCAATAAGCTTTACGAGCAGCAGCAAGCGATTTGTCCACTTTTTTTTTGCCCTGGGTTTCGCCTCTCAAGACAACATTCCTGCCACTGCATGCAGCCTGAAAGGAAGATGGCAGGCATTACTCAGGGCTGAAAACAATCTGCCTAAGAATAATTTAATCTGCTTTTATTATTCTCTATTTGGAAAATCGTAATTGTAATTTAAACCAATTTAATAACCAATGCCATGATAGTTTGTTTTTTGCTATATTAATGTATATATGTATGTATTAACATGTATATAAATGCAGGGCACAGCATTTATATACTTTGGTTGAAGAGTCTCTGATTTCACTTCTGAAACTTAACCATTTAACAACTATTCAGAGTATAAAGTCTCACCATTCCACACAAATGTTGCGTGATGATGAAAAATCAGACAAACCCTCACCCATGCACACACTAATGCACACGCTCTGCAGCAGACAGATGTTTCCACAGCTGCATTCCTAACAATCTGTCATTACAGGACAGGTTTGTCAGATTACTGTTGGCAAAAAGCAGCTATTAATCATCTTTTAAAGCGGCACTACACACTAAGTTCAGTTTACTCAGTTTACTCAAACATGAACCATATTTTAATGATAGGTCCTCCAAAGGGAAAGGTTGCTCTTACTTCATTAAACCCTCGTCACCATCCACATGTTGCCCCCAATAAGTTTACCTACTAAATAACTTGAAATTTGGAGTGTTTTTTTGTGCTTCAGTATGAAGGTAGATGGTGCAAAGGAATGAAAGGTCATCATAATGAGCCGAGCTCGTCTCTAAAGGGAGCCCAGATGGATACCAGTGGATCAACTAGTGCAGTCTCTCTGTGCCAACCTTGATTTGATTGGACATACATTTATAAACAAACGTGGATTGTCTTACTTTAGATCCCACTAAGATATACATGGCTCTGGAAAGCTGAAGGATAGTGATGTGTGTGTATGGAAGGTCTATGGTCCAAAAGTAGATAGGCAGTGAGGTGTGTTCATGTGTGTGTGTGTGTGTGTGTGTGCGTGTGTGTGTGTGTGTGTGTGTGTGTGTGTGTGTGTGTGTGGCTGAAAAGGTTTCCTGTCCTCTACAAAGTCAAGGATGGGAGTATAATTGAACATTAACCTTGCATTCATTTATCAAACTGCTAGTGGAGCACTTTTTCCTATTTGGTAATGACCTGTACTCCCACTAGGACTGTAAGTGTGTTTTGTGGTAAGCCAGTGGGCAATAATAGCTGTGTTATTTCCAAAACAACAAGGAGTGCTCCAAAACAGGAGAGTCAAGGCAGGCAGCAGAGAGAAATTTGTTGCTTGTAGTTCTTCCTCTGTACCTTTAAAGAAGATCTTTATCCCTGTGTCCCATCACTGAGCGGGGTGAGAAGGAGGGGGAGTGTGTGAGCGAGAGCCAGAGGTGCTTTCTTTAAGTTTGCAGAGCTCCTTTTATGGACAAAGCCTCCCTGGTGGTTCCCTTGGCCCGCAACTGGAGGTCTCAAACACACACAGGACACAGCTGGCAGGGACAAACCCGAACCGTGTGTGTGTGTGTGTGTGTGTTAGGTTACTTTCTTTTTTATGTCTATGACAGACAGATTTCCATAGGCGGGAGAGAACGCGGTAAAGCATAAACATAAGAGAATGAAAGAACGTCCTGCAACTCTGTTTTTCAGGGCACTGTGACATTGTCTATATTCGGTATACACAACATAGTAACACGCTGCTGCTTATCCTAACCTATCTGACTTTTTATTCTTTATGATTGACAGGCAGAGATGGTGAACGACGCCCTGCAGACTCAGAGAACTTTACTCAAGATGGCTGCCACGCACCAGGAGCCTGCACAGGTACAACATACTGAAACTTCCTGATGGCGTGACAGCTGGTGTGGTCACTGTTGATCCAATTTATTAGACTGACTGCTTAATTAGCAGTCAGGTATATTGCAACACAAGGAGTAGCCTAAGTGGGTTAGTGGTTAGGGTTTGCCTGAGGAAGACCTGTATTGAAATTGTATTCTTGACCTTCTCTGTATTCTTTGGTATCCAGCACGTATCCCGCTGCACACAACTTATTCTGTCAGGTATATTCTCAGAAGATTTGGCTAGACCTTTGATTACATAATTCATAATAAATAAAAGCTAATTAGCAAATTAGCAAAAGTGAATAGCTAAAGACAAACTATTGCTAAAATGCTTACATTGAAACTTCAATGTTTGTGTTTTTTTTCTAAATAATTCCTTAAACGTGTTCCAAACAAAACTCAAATATCTTATATTATCTTACACAACTATTACTCTAGAAAACAGGCCAATGTGCCAACAAACACAAACACTTTCCCCTAACTCTGATGCCTCGGCTAGACTGTAAAACTTTAAGGTTCAAGGCGCCATGGTGGTCTAGGGGTTAAACCACAGTGTCACCGCTTTGAATTTGGCTGGGGACCTTTGTTGCATCTCATTCTCCATCTCTCTCTCCTCATTTCCTGTTGCCTTATCAATAAAGGTACAAAAATGCTCCCTAAAAAGCTATAATATATGCTAACTTGGTTGCTAGTTGAATGCTGTTTATGCAACTTTACTGTTAACTAAATCAACTTTTACTGCAGTTAAAGTTACGTAATGGTTTATTATTAGCAATAGAGGTCGCGTGTGCCAACCATCACGTCATTAACAGTTAAGGTAACGTCACTTATTGTCCCACTGCCATTATTGTTGTTTACAATATGCTCTTTGTTTTTATGAGAAGCCAACTGAAAGTGCTGGAAATAATAGCATGATGTGACTTGACACCATCGTTATGATTGGCTGCTGCTGTTTGTGTTCCAGTTAACTGCAGCAGGTTACAAAGTTGTGTGTGTAACTGAATGTACAGGTGTTTCACATTTAACAGCAGCCGGACACAGAAATGAAGTGAATCTCAGTGCTGCGTGTCAGTCTGCGTCCTCCCCTCCTGTGTCCCCAGCAGGCCGGGCTGTTCACAGAGGGATTACGCCGCTCTTTGACTATGAAAACGCTAATACAACACATTCCCAGCATGTTCACGTATAGAGAAAGCTGTGTGTGTGAGAGAGAGAGCTGATATGATATCATCCCATTGGCCTTCTGTTTGTGTTGTGTGTGTGTGTGTGTGTGTGTTTTGCAGGGTCCACAGAGCCCACCAGGAAGTGATTACTCCCTATCTGTCAGGTCATTGGTGGAGAAGAGTTGAAAAGAGAATTCAGTGATTGTCAGAAATGCAAACAAGGGAAGAGTGAGGGTTTTTACAGAGAGAGGGACAGACCCACGAGAGGGGTGGGGTGACAGAGAGGAGAAAGATATAAGGGAAATCGGCCAAATGGGTAAACCCAAAACAAAACACGGAAAAGAGACAAAAAACAACTTCATGAACTCCCTTTAAGTCTTGTCCCATTTCCAAGTATGTAGTTGTCATAGTCAGTTGTTTTCTGTCCATTTTCTAAACTAAATCAGTATCTACTAGAGCTGTAGACTTGAGATTTGAGCTCAACATCTTTAGACTTAAGTTGGACTTGACTGCTTTGAGACTTGACTCCCTAAAAACCTTTTCAAGGTTTTACCTTGTTCAGTCCTGGAACGGTAAAAAAAAGTATTGACACACACTCGCTGCACACACACAAACCACCAGAACAAACCCCTCTCCTAAAAAACCTTCACAAACACTCACACATGTGTAGACCTCACCCATTCATGTCTATTTCTATAGTCCTCAATACAGATCAGGAAGAGGAAGAAAAGTGTGTGTGACTCTGGCCAGTGCCCCCTCACTCCACACACACACACACACACACACACACACACACACACACACACACACACACACACACAGCTTACAAACTTCTGGCCTTTCTCTGCCGTGTAGCTCTGTTGTGCTCTCTGACTTTTTATGGGCATGTTCTATATTTGAGCCTCTTGTCAGTGTGTGTGTGTGTGTGAGAGAGAGAGAGTGTGTGTGTGTGTGTGTGTGTGTGTGACAAAGAGAGAGAGAGAGAGAGAGCGTAAAATAAAGTAAGCCTCTCTCTCATGTGACCTCAAGTTGGCCTGTTAACTTGATGTGTTTTTGTGTCTGTGTTGCTGGTGCCGCCAGTTCTCACACACACACACACACACACACACTGTAGTTTCTCAGTTTTAAGAAACCCTCGTACAGCTGGTCTCCCATTGTTGCCCTCCACTCTCTCTACCTTCGATCCACTGCTGGTATAGGAAGTCAAGGCTTGGATGTCAAGGCTTGCACTGTATTCACTCTTCAGTTTTTGTACAGGTTAACCAAAGAGATACGACGTGTTAATGAGCTGTAGAGGTGCTTAGTTAAGGAGAGTTAAGAGTTTAGTTACCATCGTACAGAGCCAGGCTAGCTGTTTCCCCCTGTCTCCAGTCTTTATGCTAAGCTAACTGGCTGCTGGCTGTGGCTTCATATGTAACATACAGACATAAGTGGTCTCAATCTTCTCATCTAACTCTCAACAAGAAAACGAATAAGCCTGTTTCCCACAATGTCAAAGGCCGAGCTGACAATACCGCCTTCAGGCACCAGTGAAAGGAGCTCCAATGCAAAAAGCTAAAAATCTGGTCAATAATGATTCAGTACACTCAGTACACTTATATTTAAGAGTATGTTTGCTTGTTGCTTGTGTTTTTGGTTCGATTTCCCTCCAACATAACTTTCAAAATGATATGAGACAGTCAACTCTCACCCAGCACATGGACCTTCTGAGAGGGGCTCTATGTAACATCGCCATACATAAGACCAGTGATTTATTTGTGCTCAGGAATGTGGCTGTTTTTGTTGGCAAATTGCTGAAGGGTTTTACATGGAAAATGGACTGTGGCTCCTGTTCTGACTTGATGCCAACATGTAAATTTGCCAGAACATTTACATGTTAAGGTGCACTTGGGAATACAGCTGAAGTATTTCTTTTTGAATGCGTCCTGTCTGCACCTCTCTACTTCTTCTCTCACTCTGTCCCAGCCCGTATATCTGTCTCTCTCATCACTGTGCAGCATGATTAAGTGAGGGCAGGTCCGCACTCTGACTTATGACTCATAGAATACAGGTCATACTTTCAGTGGGAGCCATGATGACGTTGTTGTTGTTGTTGTGTAATGTAGAAAAAGCCAGACGGCTCTAATGGATGCAGTCAGTTGTTGGAGAATGTACCCTTGCTCTTTATTCATTTTCACATAAATAGCAGAGTAAACAGAGACGATCAGTTGATTAATCAATCAGTCAAATCTGCAGCTATTTTGATAATTGATTTGTTGTTTTTGTCATTTTATTCAAGCAAAAATGCCATTCATGCCGATTCCAGCTTGTCAGCTCTACTTTTATTTGTTGTATATGACAGTAAACTAAATATTTTTGGGTTTTAGACTGTTGGTCTGACATTTAAAGACGTCTACATGGGCTGTGGGAATCCATGATGGGCCATTTTCATGATTTGTTTTTACATTTTATAGCCAATACAAGGAATCGGCAGAATGATTGATAATGAAAATAATCGTTAGTTGCAGAAATAGCGGAAAAATGGCACTGGGCGTATAGATAAATACTGAAAACTGAAAGAATAAACTGACCTACGAGGGAGCAAGGCGATGGAACAATCACCTAATATGTTTTTTGTGATTCATGATTTGGTTACCTCAAATGATCTGTACATTCCTACTCAGCTAAGTACACCCCTATTGATCTGTTTGAATAAAAAGGACAAAGCTTACTTCTGTTTTTATTGCTCCTTTGCATGCAAGCATACAATTACACAAGCAGATATACATACATCGATTTAAACATTAATATACAACATCACCTCACAGCTACATCTATGTATGTTATACAAAAAAGACACATAAATAAAAACAGATATATGCATGTACACTCACATACACACACAAATGAACTGTGGGCTGTGGAATAAACCATACACTATACAGCTAGTGATGCTTTACATCAAGTGTATGTAATTTACATAAACTGATATTGTCAAAGCAACTACACTGGCTTCTGACGTCTTGACATGCATGTAATCAATCAGCTACTCCAATAACAGATCAGTGTTCTGCAGTGTGTTCTGCAATTCCTCATCTGAATAAAGAAACAATTTTGTCACAGCTCATTAACAGTAAATGTTTCACATAGCAGCCGGTTCACTGCAGATCAGAACAAGAAAGTTGTAGCAGGAATTCAGCAACGAAACATTGTGTTCCTGAATCTGTGTGTGTGCAGGCACATGATAGGTAAACTGTAAACACTGGAGAAGCGCTATGCCTTACAAGGCCAGAGGGATCTCCCCATGAACCGAGGAATGTTTGTAGGGAGGGGAGCTGAGAGCTGGGAGACGAGCGATACTGTAGCTGAGATCTGGAGGTTCCAGTGGAAAAAGGGCCCTGGCTAATAAAATTAGTTACTGTCCTGTAGTCTAGTTTAGGAATTACTGACTGGCACCGAGAGCAGGCTGGGCATGGGTGGGTGGGGAAACAACGCTGGGGTTGTAAAATCCAAAGTATCTGAAACATGTTTAAGAGAATTCTTTCTTTTGTGGTTGTTTAGGGATTTTTGTGATTTTATTTAAATGTAATATATTGTTTACAGGACTCCCAGTCTAATCTCCGACCACCCTGCCTAGCTCTTTGATCGTCATTTTTTCCTTTTCTCCTTGCATCCTCCTGCTGTCCTATCCTAATTCCTCCCTTCTTCTTCTTCTTCTTCTGCAGATGGAGTTTCGTGACCTGCTGAAGCCAATTTCGGATCACATCCAGGAGATCCAGAGCTTCCGAGAGCGAAACCGCGGCAGCCGCCTCTTCAACCACCTGTCGGCCATCAGCGAGAGCATCCCCGCTCTAGGCTGGGTGGCTGTGGTAAGGAAGAACGCAATTACTCACTTGCACGCGCAAACGTATACAGGAAAACACACGTAAGAAGTTAAAAAAGCACACAGACACATGTATATAAACAGATAGCACAAACAAGTACAATATAGTAAACTAAAACTTTGACTAAAATATAAGCATGGAAGAGCCTCAAGTTATTAAAATAATGTAGTTATGTTTTTCTTCTTCCAACCACACAAAGCATTTGCCCCTCTATCTGTCTGCTCATCAGTCTCTGTTTCCCATCAGAACAAAATCTCTTCTTTTGAGTTTAGTTAAGATCAAAGCTTGAGTTCCACTTGAGTAGTAAAATGTCTGGAGCTGGCTCTGCTCTGCTCAGTGTAAGTTGCTGTCAGGGGGGCACTTTTCCCCACAGGACTTATCAAACATGTCACTATGAGCTCTTCTGCTTTTTACTCTCAGATGAAGACAAATCTGCTGATAGTCAGATACTTTCCCAAAGGTCTGTATGAGACCGTTTGGATCTCAAAAGCGCTTCTGTCACACTGACAGTGTTTTCTAATGAACTTTCACCTCTCTCAGAGTCAGAAGCCGGGTCCGTATGTGAAGGAGATGAATGATGCTGCCACCTTCTACACCAACAGAGTGCTGAAGGACTACAAGGAAACGTAAGGACTGCGTATCTACTAAGTTCTTCACAACACAATAACTGCACATGTCACTGAAGGATAATTGTGCAGTTATTATGATCCTGTTTTTGTGGAAGTAGCCTATATTCTGTCAAAACCATAACAGTGATTTTGCATGTTTAGCCCATTTACTACAGATCATGTAGCAATACAATTTTGCAAACTATGATTTAGAGTTTCAGATTAAAATAAATTCATGTTCAGTTCCAGGCAGCCATTGTTTCCAATCATGTCTGTACTGTACTCACCAACCTTCCCTTTTCTCCCAGCGACAGACGCCATGTAGACTGGGTGCGCTCCTACCTGTCGATCTGGACCGAGATGCAGTCCTTCATCAAACAGCACCACACTACAGGACTGGTGTGGAGCAAGACTGTGAGTATGACATACTCACACACATGTCATTATATTCTCTTATTCTATTCGTTGTTATTTAACACTATACATTCTTTATTTGTGTATTTTTATTATTATACAGTATATACACCATCCTCTAAAGGTTGACCATACACGTGCCTGAAAACAATAAATTACTCCTATAACAACTTATTTATTATCTTAGCTGTGTTTTCATTTAGTTTCCATTCGCAGCCTTGATATTTTTATATCAGAGCTCAAATTCACTCTTTTGAGTACATTTCCATTTTTAGTTATGGAGCAGTCAGTTACATAAACCACTGCAGAGAGCATGAATGAATGAATGAGCTTCTCTCCAGCGGTTCTCCATAGAGCTCACAAAGCCTCTGTCACTCCCACACACACTTCTGTTTATGGATGTCTGCTCTGGGACTCCTCGGGCACTCACACTCAGTAGATCCCAGAGATTGTGATGGCTTGAAACCAAATCCTTCAACACACTCTTGACCCCTTTTCTTGTTAGCTATAAGGGTTTCTCATCTTTATTCACTGAAGGAAAGCTGACTGAGGCTTCTCTGTGTTTTGGCATCTGATTCTCACACAAACACACTTTTCGGAAAAGTTGTGGTGTAATTTCTTTCTTGAAGGAAACAGTTTAACATTTTGGGAAATAGGTGTATTTGCTTTTATTTTATTTTATTTCATTTCGCTCTTGCAAAAGAGTTAGATGAGAAGATCGATACCACTCTCATGTCCATACGGTAAATATGAAGGCACAACCAGGAGACAGTTAGCGTAGCTTAGCCTAGCATAAAGACTAGAAACAGGTGGAAACAGCTAGCATGGCTCTGTCCAAAGGTAACCAAATATGGCTACCAGCAGCTCTAAAGCTCACTAATTAACATGTTGTATCTCATTTATTTAATCCACAAGTTGAGGTTTTATGAGGGATCATGTGCCGGACTATTTCTTGGCCTGGAGCAGTGACTTCCTGAAATGCTGATTGGCCTATTTTAACTGTCTGTCTAACTTCATATTTACCATACAGACATGAAAGTGGTATCAATCTTCTTATCTCAGTAAAAAAAATTAAAGTGAATAAGCATATTCCCAAAATGTTAAACTGCTTAACGTCAAACAATTAGCTAAAAACCTCAGGTGAAGCTAATGCTCAACAACTGTGCATACATGTGTGTTTTCTCCATGCAGAAACTTGAGAGCCTGCAGTGGTTGTGTGTGTCAGCTGTTGTCCCTGCTGTCAGACGACAGAGCTGAAGTGTGTGTGTGTACAAGGCCGGGAGTGTGTGGTACTAACAGGTGGTCCTCAGGGTTTACTTGAATGGAGGTTTTCTTCACAGTAGAACCCCGACAAAGAGTCTGTGTACACACACAGCCTGCGCTGTAACCTAAACTGCAGGGCTGGTCCCCCTTCAACGCAGCCGTCATCTGCTGCTCAGATACATGTTTAGTGACACGCTTATACTCTGACATGCACAGGCTGACATATGGAGGTGGCTTTACACACACACACACACACACACACACACACACACACACACACACACACACACACACACACACACACACACACAAACAAAACCAATAACATTCGTTCCTATGCTTCAGATCAGGCTCGTGGCAAAAAGGAATTTAAAATTTCATAAAAACATCACTGAAATTAATTATTAAGGGAACAAATTGTCTCTGCAAAGCAAGATTATTCTTATTGAGTGCCGTATTTTTGAGTTGTTAAATACTTGTTCAAACTGTGCCCTGTGTGCTCCTGTAGGCAATTTGTAGTAGCCTCTGACCAGTAAGTACATTCTGGATGAGAAAACTGGGGTGACTTTCGACCAAAAAGTAATTCGCTTCATTATCGATCAATCTGACAATTATTTTCTCAATTAATTGTTTGGTCTATAAAATGCCAGAAAGCAGTGAAAATGGCCATCGCCAAGTCCCAAGGTGAAGCCTTCAAATTGCTTGTTTTGTCCAATCAGCAACTGAAAACCCAAATATATTCAGTTTACTGTCACATAACACAAAGAAAAGTATAAAAATCTCACATTTGAGAAGCTGGAAACAGAGAAAGTTTGGCATTTTTTCTTGAAAAATCTCTTAAATTATTAATTGGTTATCAAAATAGTTGCCAATTCACTTTCTGACAATCGAATGATCGATTCATTGTTTCAGCACAAGCAAGTAAAAATCAGTAAAAAATGTCTCTGATAGTTATTTGTGAAAACTGACCAAACGCCCCTCAAAATCTGAAAAAAGGAGAGAAATAGCCTTTAGCAAAAAAGTTAACAAGCATGTTTGTGTACACCCATACACACACAAACACACAAGCAGACATGAGCACAAAGAAGCAGTCAGACAGTTTTACAGCCAAGCATGAACACACACACACACACACACACACACACACACTCTGGTTCTCATCCAGTGGTATGCGCTGAGCTGTTTAGAGTAACAGGTCAGCATTGTTCAGCAATGATATGCATGACACATGTGCCTCGTGTCAAAGGTCAAATAGTCTCAGCTGTACTCAGAAGCGTGTAAAGTAACAGTTCTCAACCCCTCTGATAGGTGTGTGTGTGTGTGTGTGTGTGTGTGTGTGTCTGGCAGCTGTGCAAGGTCTTCAGACAGCGAGTGTGTGTGTGTGTGTGTGTGTGTGCCTGCTTCTCGTCACTGTAGTCAATAGATGGCTGTGCACTTTTTCTGTACACAGCTCATCCATTAAACCAAAGCTGCTATTTCATTATAGACACATCGGGGTGGACTGGAGATAACCAGAGCACTAATTACAGGACATGATTAGCCTAATTACAAACTCATACTGCTCAGCCAAACATTGTTCAAAGCCACATAACTTTATTTAAAATTCTGGTGGAGATCCCAAAGTTTCCAAAGAGACCAAATATGTCATGTTGAATTGGATTGGTATAGCCATATAATACATGGAGTCGAGGGTTTGAATATTTCACCCAGTGTAAAAATCATATAGCTTCAATAAAATATATGTATACATATATATTGACAGACAGAGAGAAATAAGATGGTTTTACAGCAACAACCTTAAAGCTACTTAAAGGGAAATAAAAGTGCTTCCCCATCATCTAAGTATGTCTTGGTACTAAAAAGAGGGATTCTTTCATCTACATGTACTTGTACTGCATGTACATCCCAGCACTGTCAGTAACATTAAAAAAGACATGAATTATTGCCACCAAGCTTTAAGATATTTCTTGTGCAATACTCTCCCTGCTGGAGAGTTGAGGTGTTACAACAGCTGTTATCCACAAAACACCTGGCACCGCTTTGTTTTCTGTCATAAAAGGCTCACGAAGCCAAAATGAAATGTTGCTATCCCCCCCCACCCCCAGGGCCCCATTGCGCCTCCTTCTCTTTTTGACCCCCCCACCGCCCCCAGTGCTCCCTGTCCCCCACCTCCCCCTCCTCCCCCGGGCCTACCTCCAGTCTTCACTGATGAGGACTCCCAGCCTCAGATGGGCAGTGTGGCGGCCCGGCACTCAATGCTATTTGCCCAGCTCAACCCCCTCCTCCCCCGGGCCTACCTCCAGTCTTCACTGATGAGGACTCCCAGCCTCAGATGGGCAGTGTGGCGGCCCAGCACTCAATGCTATTTGCCCAGCTCAACCAGGGCATGGAGATCACTAAAGGTGGGTTAACTCAAGGGCCTGAAAGTTGATAATGTCAACTTTTTCCTGCATCTGCTGTTATATACTGTGGCACGTTCACGTTCAATGTGTTGTTGCTATACACTTTCACTGAAATATAGACATGGTTACAATAATTTGTCAACAAGAAATACAATGAAGAAAGGTTATAAAATATGCATGTGCACAGGGCCGCTTGGTGATATTTCTGTGAATTTGCGTGGTAGAAGTTTACACTCTTCGATTAAACACATTGGGTTTTTAAGCCTCATTCGGAAATTTCTTAGACCAAATATCTTAAAATTTGATTGTTTTTAGGCAACAAAACTAAATTAATTAAATTAAATAAAAAAATTAAAAAGGAATTAGACCATGATGTGGGGAGATTAGTTGAGAGTAATTGAACTGTTCAATGTTTTCTTTAAATCAACTTTACAGAGTTTGGTTGGTGGTTTAGTTGAAAGTGTCTCAGGTGGGTGGGGTAGTGCTGAGGGAATTAAGACTCATGACCTCAGCATGTCTAAAATCCTTGCGACGTCCCTGTGTGCGCATGAATCATTTCTCTTTAAATCTTTTTTTTTCCATCTGTAGGTCTGAAGCATGTATCAGATGACCAGAAGACCCATAAGAACCCTAATTTGCGCTCGCAAGCAACACCGACCAAAACAAAGTCTCCAGGGGCTGTGAACTCGCCCAGAGCAGCGGTCCAGAAAAGACCCCCTCTGCTGGAGCTGGAGGGGAAGAAATGGAGGGTGGTACGTTACATGTTTACTTTCTGTTTAAGAGATTATTTCCAAAGGAAGATTCTGTATTTTTTTTTTTTACCGCTGAGGTCAGCCGATGTCACAGGTTATTGATTGAATCGTATTGTTGCAGGAGAACTTTGAGCAGAAACACGACCTGCTGATTGAGGAGACGGAGCTAAAACAAGTGGTCTACGTCTTCAGCTGTAACAACTCCACCTTGCAGATTAAGGGCAAAATTAACTCCATCATCCTGGGTGAGCTGCCTGAAAGCAGACTGAAAATATTGCTCTTGTGATTAAATTAATCTTTTTCCCAGTATGATTTTCTTTACTCTACGTGTATTGACTCTCTCCAGACAACTGTAAGAAGCTGGGTTTGGTGTTTGAGAACGTAGTTGGGATTGTGGAGATCATCAACTCCAAGGCAATTCAGTTACAGGTGAGAAAAACAATTACAGAATAACAGTTAAACGTTGGCTTCAAAAGACTCACAATGTTTGAAATTTAAGGAGTTATCTATGTTGTACATACAGTACAGTAGAGCTTAAGGATTTTAGGCTATATAGAGTTACAGCAATACTTGTTACACCTATTATAAAAGTGTACACTCATTTGGGTGTCAGGTTCATTTTTCTGTTATCATGTGTTAAAACATCATTGGAATCAGTTTATGTTTGTTGTTTTTATATCTGTGCAAATTGTGCCCCACATACCTGTCGGTGATTGCAAGATTTCTTTCTATAGGTGCTGGGAAAAGTTCCCACCATTTCCATCAACAAGACAGAGGGCTGCCAGGTCTACCTGAGTAAGGACTCCCTCAACTGCGACATCGTCAGTGCCAAGAGCTCTGAGATGAACATCCTGATACCACAAGGAGATGACGAATATGTGAGTGTCTGAGATAAGGGACGAGGAAGAGAGACTGTGTCGCCTCCCTCCGCTGTTTTCCTAAATCTTTCACAATGTTTTACTGTCATCTTCTTGGTTGTTCTATAGAGGGAGTTTCCAGTACCGGAGCAGTTCAAGACTGTTTGGGACGGCTCCAAACTGGTGACAGAGCCCACTGAGATCGCAGGCTGATTGATGCTTCCTCACCACCAGCACACCAATCATCATCATCACCATTGATTTTAAAACAAAATCATCTCTCCGTGCCCCTGATTTCATTGGGTTTTAGATATATAAAAGGCATATTATATGCAGGCACAGCAACAAATTAGCTTTTGGTTCCCGCTCATTGTTGATGTATTTGTGACTTCATGTCTCTCTAGCACTTTGAAACACATCCTCACAGAATAAATGGTTATCTTAGGTTCCCACAAGTCCCACAAACCCATTGTATTTACCTTTTCTTACATTTCTGTGCCATAGCAATAAAGGCATTTATGTAAGAATATGTAACTGTTGAAATATAAGCATTTTTATAAGGTATTCTCATCTTCAAAATCTCATAATCTTCAAAATATTTTATTATTATTGTGACTATCTACATTCATCATTGTGTTTCATTGTATGAGAGCTGAAGCACAATTTAGACCACAGCAGTAACACATTATTTTACATTAAAGGCTAAAGATCATATAATATGCACATACGACATTCAGTGGCCAAGCAGACAAGCATAACTTAGGAGTTAAGTGTAGGACTTGGTATATTTTCTATCTAATGAAGTGTATTTTAGTTACCTCTTAAAATGGGTATCGTGCATGGTAGTCATGTAGTATTGTTTCACTTAGTGAGTGACGTTTATGCAGCACTGTTCACTAGATTTTGCATTAACAGCAGATGTCACAGTCTTGCTAGTGCATAACACTGTATGCAAAGTATAATCAATCAGTTCAGATGGATGTAACAATATCAGGTGACGTTAAAACTTGATCAAAATAATTAACTAAATACTAGGCTACTAATTTCTCTGAATATTTAGAAATCAAGTTACAAGCACTGCATTTGTACACCTTAAAATACAGACAGTAGCGGTAACTTTCACACTTGAGCACTTCCTGTAGTCTCTATATTACTTTGTACATCAGTCTATTCTGTAGGATGTAGCAGGTGGCACCAGCATAAGGGAGAAGATACTGTACACCACTAATGCTTCTCAAAACTTTTAATTGACATGAAAACAATTTGATGTAACTGTGTATCATTTTTCAAATAAAATCAAAACCCTCAGTTCTTGCTTGTTGGTGTTGTTGCAAAAGAAAGTTGTGCCTTGCAAGACATTTCAGCATCATAGAAACGCAAAGCAGGAAGAAAATATGACTAAAACATCCAGGAAAATACAAAAGATCTACAGATGAAGAAAGGTTAGAAGACGGTCATGGAAAAAATATGAATATTTACGGTTTTAAAGTAGCTAAAAGTAAATCAGTCAGGCTAACATGGAAACAAACAACTGATTTCAAGCTCTGGCAGCATGGAAAAGAACAAATATTTTAAAAATCATTTAAAAAGTAGAGATTAATTATCCACATCCAGACTATAATAACACAAGTCTCCTGCTACTGAGTTGTAAGGCTCCTTTTAGTGTTTGATCACCATATTTCCCTGGGAGTCTTGAGTAAAGAGCATCTCGTCTTCCTCGTCGTCCTCCACCACCTGAGATTTATAAGCACTAGTTCTCACAACCGCAGTGCTTATGTTACTCTGATCTTTGAGTGGACTCCTGGCTTGCAGACCTCGGTGCGCTATCACCCTGAAGCCTTCAGAGTCCTGGGTGAACAACATGGCCAGACTGTCCTCATCAACCTCTCTGCGTGACTGCTGTGGTGCTCGTTTTTTAAGAGGAGAGCTACTCGGTTTTGTCCACTTGAACTGTGAGTCGTGGCTCTCTTCTTTATCAGCCTTTTCCCACAGGTGCACTGGAATATGTTTTCGAGGTGATGCGGTTTTTGGTTCTGTCCATTTGTGATTTGAACGAGGTTCAATCCGAGAGAGAGTTGAGTGCTTGGTTGGGGACTTAAAAGACAAAAATCTGCTGTTTTCTTTCTCATCATCCATCTGAGAAGAATGAAAGTGTTCAAAGGATTTTTGAGTTGACGTTCTTACTGCCACATCCATCTGAATACCGAAGGCCTCCTCACTTTGTAGACTGTTAAGGAAACTTGGCTCAGAGTTGCTACAATTCTTTGCTGTGGTGTTTTTCTGGTTAGTCAGGTAAAATTCACCTTGAGAATACTGGCTACAGGTGAGCAGTGGGTCCTGGCTCCACGCCTGTGGAAGAGGTTGACTGTCACCTGGCAATGAGGAGGTGGCAGTGAGCCTCCTCTTACTCTGTGGTGGATTTATCTCCTGAAACTGCTCTTCTTCAAAGTGACACATGTTTTGAGAAGCTGTGTGGCTTGCTGTCTGCACCCGCCACACTGCTGCTTCAGGCTCAGTCACATTTTCACTCTTCCGCTCATGATCCACACCAGGCTCAAAATTACACAAGTCAAACATTTCAAGATCCATTTCACGTCTTCGTTTTGTCCCTGATGCCACAGGTGTGGGTGCAGTTAAAGCACATGTGGACAAGGTAGATGATGAAGAAGGCTGCACTGGATCCTTGTTTGGTACTTCAGAAGTTGACATCTTATTGAGAACTTTTGGCAGAAGGTATGAAAAAGCATGTTAATACAAAAAGAAATGTACGGTGTCAATTTGTACATTCAAGCAAGTCAACAGTGTACTGCAGCTTTATCAGCTTCTGAGTGATTTAGCTGAAGATGATAATAATCCTAAGAAAATGTCTTGACAACCAAGTTTTTGCAACTTACCTCTGCGCTGAGGTGTGAAGAAGGTTGATATAGAGCTCTGCTTGGTCTTAGGTATTTCAATTTTAGTCTGAGTGAAGTTGAGTGCCACGGCCAAACTGTATCCTCCACCTCCAGCGAAGGGATTTAGCAGTTTAGAAATGGGACGGGCGAATCGTTTCTGAAACATAAAATGTGCAGAATAAAATATGATTCTATTCACTTGAGTGCAATAACAGCTACTGGTAAGATTATGTTACTTAATAATAGTGATATACCCTAAGTGGTAGTGTGTGTTATGAACATAGACTGTTATTAAATATATTAAATCACTGCTTTATTGAGAGGGAACGGAAAAATCCATTTAGGTAGAATTTAAAGCAAGTTTCCACAATTACCTGTTTAGCTTTTCCTTTCAGTTGCACAGTGTCCAGCCAAACACCACATTCCTCTTGAGCAGAGGTCTGCAGTACTGGTTTGTAGGTCTTCATGGTGGAGAGTGAAGGACAGATCTGCAATACATTAAATAAAAAATATTTTTTGCGAACGGGGGAAACTAGATATTCATTTGAAATAGGTTCGCTGCATGATTGATCAGGAGCAATATTATATTCATGTTATAGTTTCAAAGACTATTTGTATGTCTTCGCTGTTCAAACTTGAATGAACATTGTGGAAATTGAGCCACAAGCAGCTAACATTAATCCATCACTGAATGTACTGAACAGTTGGTGATTTTTAAGCTACTTGCAGCTTGCTACTAGTGCCATTTTCCGTTGACTTTCCTTATTATTAATTCACACCATACATTTACCATAATTCTAAATTTCAAGACAGCTGTTGGCTGTTAGTTAGCCAACAGCTAACAGCTAGGTGATATTAAATAATCACAGCATTACTTAGGTAGGTCATATAACGTAAATGATCATATCATAATTGAACTGACCTCATAAAATTGCAAAGGAATGTTTCAGCTTTCCGTTGCTCTTACTGAAACCTATCTTTTTGTTCAGAAATTCGTCCTTGTTACTGTTTGTTTGAGTCTGGCGCCTCGACGATGGGCTACCACTGACGTTTGACTGTGTAAAAACCATTAATGTGGCGAAGCCTTAAAATGTGTTTTTTACTGCAACAACTCCTTTAAAATATGAGATATTAATAGCCCAACTACAAACTATGTATTTTTCATACGCCAGAATTAATTTTAAAAAGTATTACTTTTTAGTTAGGCACAATGGACACCTAATAATTTGACGTCTGCTGGTCCTCGCAGGAGGGTGTGTTTACATTGACGTCACAGCAGTTTGCCGAAAGGGTAAGTAAAGTGTCTTTTAATTTCGTTGATTAAACACTGCTATTGAAATAGCGTAAAAATTCTGCGGACGTCTTACCAGATACCACAATACTGGTCACTAATACAAAGTTTAGTTTGTATAAACGACTACCTGTACGGCCCATTTATAATAAATCATAAAGGAAGTGCTTACGAGCTAGCCTGGACAGCTAACTTCGGGTTAGCTAGTTCGGCAGAACAAGACATTAGAGGATGATGATCGGTTTTCTTCCTTAAATTAATTCTCAGTGGATCATCAAGTTCTTCGAGTTAATATTAATGATTAACGAAACAACGCCTTGAAACTCAATATGGCAGCATTGTACACGTTTGTATTATTTAGAAAACAACATAGCCAACCTGTACTTATCGGACTAATGTTGTGAGCAGCGAACAAAGTCTTCCTTTTCACCGATATGGCAGAACAATTCGATGGTGTTCATGTCGCTCTTAAAGTTGGACATAAAAGAAACAAAGATCGAGAATTATTTTGATTTGTCCCTGCTTAAAATTATTAACACATATTTGAGCCTGAGTGGGGAACTATGTAATCGTTGATCCACTTGAATTGTATTACGTTGTAGTGCCATAAATATCCCTGAACACATGACTGGGTTTTCTTTAGGAAATTGTTTAGCCGAGGTGACAAGCCACCTGAATCCTGCGGTATCTCTTCTGGTCTAAACAATAGCCACACTGTAAAATTGCGCCTGTGCTATTCATTCCTGAAAGCTGATGTTTTTCTAAAAGTGTTATTTTTTTAGGATGCTAGTGGAGGGTTACAACTCACCTGAGGAGCATGTGTGCCAGAAAGAAATCGTAATACCAAAAAGTACATCATCTGTGGCTTGGCAGCTAGAAGTTGTATCAACTTCTCTCCTTAGATCATATTCACACAGTTTTGCTGCCTTTAGGATTAAAAGAGCAGCTCCTGCACTGGACACACATCTGATATCAATAATAATTTAAGAGAAACACAGTCAGGACAATCCAAGATACGGAAAACAACATTTAAAATATAACTTGAATAGATACGATTGTGGAAAGAAAAAACTTCATAAATGGTGGGAAAGTGTTTTGCTTCTTTGCAGTTCAGTTAGATTTGGCTAGGTGTTTTTGGTCACAGTTATTAGTCAATTATTAAACAAATTGTAACATAAATCTTTTTCAGACCAAGTTCTGATACATCAGCATCATGTTCCATGGGATACCAGTTACAGGAGGTGTGGGAGGAGGTAAGACATTCAAATAAATCTTATGTAACAGTTTTTCAACAGTAAACGACAGTTAAAGCATGTAATTATTTTTTCCCCACAGCTCCGGCCAATAAACCAGAGTTATATGAGGTAAATGTAACTAATTTTTTATACTTTAATTAAGTCTTGGTAAACATGATTTTTAATCTGTAAAAACCTTAAAGAAACACAATTGTTAATGGAATTAATTACAATTATCTGATTATTTCATTTTTTCAAATTGTTTTGGAAAAACATGTACCTGGAAGAAAACCAAACTTACCATTCTTATCGCTGCTACTTCTAGAAGAAATGCTTCATTAAAACTGAACTAAAACCAGGCATAAGATCAGAAATATGTGATATTCTAATCTACTTGTTAGCTGCAGCAAGACCTTCATCACAATTCATGTCTTTTCAGGAAGTGAAATTATACAAAAATGCAAGAGAACGAGAGAAGTAAGTGTCATATATATTACCAGCCTAATATGAACACACAGTAACCCAGTGATTCATAATGTGGCCAGTGTTGTAACACCTCATTATTAACCCTGTTTCTGAAGGTATGATAACATGGCAGAGTTGTTTGCTGTCGTCAAGACCCTTCAGGCCCTGGAGAAGGCTTACATCAAAGACTGCGTCTCACCTAATGAGTGAGTGATACTTGAGTTTATATTTTGTGTTTAAAAGACTGACAAAAATACCACCTGTGACTTTGATTGTATGTTTTCATTAATGTGCAGGAGTTGTCTGTTTCAGGTACACTGCCTCCTGTTCCAGACTGTTGGTTCAGTATAAGGCTGCTTTTAAACAGGTGCAGGGCTCTGATGTGGGTTCCATCGATGATTTCTGCAGGAAGTACAGGGTGAGTTCTTGTTTAGAGATGATGTTATGACCCGTTTAACTCTGTTTGTGAACATAATGGGCCATGCAGTTGTTCTACCTTTTTTTTAAAGACAGATTTCATTTCTGTAGTGCTGTCTTAGTAAGTTACTCTTGTCATTTTGTTTCTTAGCTCGACTGCCCACTAGCAATGGAAAGGATTAAGGAGGACCGGCCAATCACCATCAAGGATGACAAGGGCAACCTGAACCGCTGCATTGCAGATATAGTTTCTGTATGTCCTCGCTCCCCTCCATCATATTAAACAGTCAGTGCAAAGGCTTATTTTGGAAGTGTGCCAGAATACAAATGGTTGCAGTCGTATTTTTTGTAAAATGATTTAGTTCAGCTCAAGCAACTAAGTGGCTGAAGTGGTTTCACTTAATTTGGCTCATCCTCTGGTTTGTCAGTAAAGAATGTGAATGGGTGTCACCAACTGTATCCACTGCCAACTTTTGTCTCAGCTCATAAAATCAGACAAACCAATAAAATCAGCAGACAGACAGTGTGATACTGGCAAAGACTATGTCTCTGTTTGTGCTGCTGACAGTGAAAAAAGCATACTTCTTGAAAATACATGTGTCAACTTGAAAATATGTTATATTTTATATAATATTGTCTCATTGTCGCTTTCTCTCACCTGCAGCTCTTCATCACTGTGATGGACAAGCTGAGACTGGAGATCAGGGCCATGGATGAGGTAAATTTAAAAAAAGTGTAAAACTTTAATAACAGACTGAAAACAATTGCTTAACTGATTATTATCCCATTGGTTCAGATCCAGCCAGACCTGAGGGAGCTGATGGAAACCATGAACAGAATGAGCAACATGCCTCCAGACTCGGAGGCTAAGGACAAAGTCAGCCTCTGGTTAGTTACACTGGGCCACCCAGTTTACAGTGTTTACTGCTTTAGTCACAGTGACACAAGCATACTTGCTCGGGTGGGGATGATTGTGAAGAGGGGTGTCCATAAGGTAAGCTAATACTATTTTCGCTCATTTAATCCATGTATGGTCATTTGCAGCAGACTATTTGTTATGGGTAAATGTTGTGTTGTAACAAGTCAGACAAAAACTAGTTATAGAACTGTAGATATGTACACGTCAGTCCTTATACAATCCTGCTACTTACTTTTGTTTTATTTTTCTAAGTTTATTAAGGGGTAGTTGTGTTTAAATATATTATTATTATTATTATTATTATTATAACTGAGATGGATCCGAGATTGATAGTTGGCAATCTGTTACAATTTTTAGAAATTTTTTCGATTATTTGGTCTCCTCATGAGTAGGTCATGTAACAACATGCTGTTTATTATGTTGAAGCCTCTTTGCAGTCGAGAAAAACAGAATTTATGGCTCAGATGGCTGCAAGTTGACGCCAATACCTGTAATTGTTGATAACGTTGATAACTCATGCAATAACTTAGCAGTGCATATTTAAAAATATATTAAAGGTGCCCTGTGGTGTTTTCTTTTTTCTTAAAAAACAAAAGTTATGTTTACATTCAGTGTTACTCACCAAAACGCGTTGTGTGTGTCCTTGAGGTCTAACAAACATGTTCAATGTGTTTCCTTCCTCAAAATTTGAAACCAGCATTGTTTACATCCATCCATCCATCGTCTTTGAGAACAAATATAAAATGGCGACCATGTTGCTCCATAGTGTTACTAGTTATCTTTAGGTATACAGTATTATTAACACCCAGAGCCTGGCTTCTATATAGGCGCTCCTTTATAACTTTCCTTAGAATATTATTGTGAAAATCAAGAAGTGGAACTTAACAAGTTAAACTACTTTTAGTATTAAGTTGCTACACTGATCCCCAGTAGTGCTTAACAGTTTTGTCATAATTGATTTTTGTTTTTTCTCATCAGGTTGACCACCCTCAGCAGCATGTCAGCCTCAGACGAGTTGGATGATAATCAGGTGCGCCAGATGCTGTTTGATCTGGAGTCGGCCTACAATGCCTTCAACCGCTTCCTCCACTCCTCCTAAAGCATCTATCGATCATTGGGCCCATCTGTTGAAAATTCTGACTTTAAGTTAAAAAAAGAAACACTCTACTTTCTCCTCATGGTTATTGGTGGGGAGTGAATTTATGTCTGGACAGTTTTTCTGTTTCATATCCCCCCAATTCTATCCTGTCATCTGTTTCCTATGTCCTTTATTCATGTTCTGTACTATTCAAACTTCACCGCCTTGTATTCTCCACTGTGTCTGGTACATCATGCTGCCTGCAGCCTTTCCCACCAGGCTCCTCCTGTGCTGTGAAATGCTCCATTGGCCTCTTTTCTAGCCAAACTTGTTGATAAATCCTTTAACATTGGCTGTTTATTCTGCCCACAAAACAGTTTACTTCTAACTTTGTACTGTAATATCAAAAAGGTCTAATTTTATACTTAAGTTTTGCAGAGCACCAACAAAGAAGCATGATACAATTATATTGGGCAAAGTCTGCACATGAAGAAAAGGCTGCGACAGCCAAAGCCTTTGTATTATTGGAAAGATGAATATATATATTTTCTTCTTTTTGGTACCCTAATTCTATCCACTACCTGCCACTTGGAGTCAGATTAGCATTTTTTGTTGTGTATACCATGTTCTTCTATCACACATGTTTCTACAGTAGAATCCTGCAATAGTTTTTATCATAGTGTAAAAGAAGCTGACATAGGTTGTCAGTTAATGAAAAATTAATTCAGCTGAAATAATTGTTTGGATGTTTAGACTGCACTTCAAATTAATTATTGTAATGGTGGAAGGGATTATTTATGTACATTTTCTAGCCCTGTTTTCTGTTAATTTACCTAATCCATATTTCCTTTAGAAGTGAGGGTTTAGCCACATTCAAAGGGCAAAAGCGAGGTGGACACACCCCCTCCTTATTTTGATTGCTAAATATGTTTCAACCCTCAAACAACATTAGGGAGAACATATTCATTAAGATTTATCATTGTAAATAATAGTTTTGATTTTTAAATAAGAGCATGTAACACCTTTTTAGAAATAAAGATTAAGAAAATCTACCTCCAACTTCATTTGTGTTGTGTGTGAATAAGATAAAATGTGTTTTTCCTGTATTGTCCAAAACTATTTAACTTGGAGATATAATAAGGGTAGCATTTTTATTTTCAAAAGATATACCTATAACTGCGTAGTGCATCAGTGTAAAATGAAGAACTAAATAAAATATAGTCTACAGTAAGATAAGTTTCCTGATTTAAATGAGGAAATATCTGGTCAAACAATGAGTAAACAGGACTAAGAATCTGACCCAGGATTCAGTTCCAACTTTTGGCACTTGTCGATGGGCCTACTCTCTATGCTACAGACACTTTTTTAAACCATAGTCTTTACTTTACTCTTCTTGCATGCCTATCAGTTTTATTTTCCCAGGTTAAACCTTTACTTTGGCTGTTCTTATTTCTCTGAAGTTACATTGAATATTAATGGCCTAGCCAGTGTTGGATCACTGGTAAAGGCCATAGTTGACGCACCTTTATTGGACTGGCTTCAGTTTGCTGTAGAACTAAAACAAACAGAACAGCTGTTCCTCATCAAACGGGGAACTTCATTGAACCTTTTGATGGAGGCCATGATGAGAAACGCGACCTTTTGTGTCACTGTACAACAAAGGAGGTCTTCTTATAATTCCTCTCCCATCGTCTACAGCACTAAACTCCTTGAGAACACCAGATGTCCATCAATGGCAGCCGTATGAATGAGTGCGTTGGTGCGGCGGCTCCTTTAAGAACGAGGCAGCAGCGTATTCGTTACCAGGACAACAAAAAAAATGACAAAACTCAACAGCTCGTCTGTTAGCTGCAGCAGCAGTGTGGGAGTACAGAAACTAAGTGCAGTGAGAACCGAGTAACACCTTGACAGATAACAACAGATTCTGTGAGACAGAGTGTGTGTTTTTCAGTCACTACATGGAGTTAAGAACTGCTGCTTCACGGCCGACAGTGATTGATTGAACAGTAAGCAACGCGAAGTCTAGCTACATACAGGGTCGCCAGATAGGATACAAAGCTACAGAAGGACTATTGCTTCCATTCATTTTTTTTACTGTGTCTTTTGGAAATTATCATTCAGTTTGATGCTGCAGCTCTGATCTCGCTAGTAACAGTTTTAACACCTGTTATCCGGACACTCAAGATCTCTTTCAGGAATAATCTAAAAGAGTATGGTGGTGATTTCTGCATGAGCAGAAGAACGAACTGTGAGAAAAAATGAGCAAAAAATATGAATCAACAAACTTGTCTGAGGTGGAGGAACATATTTCTCTCAAGTATGAAATCAAGAAGAGACTTGGAAAAGGGGTGAGTGATCTTTTGTCTCTTAATTTTACTGGATTTAACGGAAATGGAGGTTAACTTACCCCAGGCTGTATACTTAATTAAGTATATATATATATATATATAAAAGGAGTTTTGTTATTAATAACAAAACTCCTTATTGCACCTTTGACATGAATCCCATTTGCAAAAGTTTTGTTTGAGTTGCCAAACACTTTCAGTGCTGTTTCAGTTTGCAGCCTCTTACTAGTGTTTTGGCAAACTTTACCAACCTCCTCTGTACCTGTGCATACCACACATTTAAGCCCCCTCTGTACTTTAACCTCAAGAGAAATTCCTGTAATTATCCAGACTTAAGGTCCTCAGTGAATACCAGTGTTGTAAGCAAGGGCTTTATTTACTTTGGCAGGGCAAACTCTTTCTTTGCAGATCAGCTGATGTGTGAGGACACTTGTTCCCTTTAGAGTGCAAACACTTTTGTTTTTCTCTCCACTAGTATGGTTGCCACATGACTAAAAACACCCTGGTTTCTTTCCATAGACTGTCCACAGAGACTCACAAATTGCTGCTCTGCTTGAAATGGCCAGATGGTAACTGCCACGTAGTCACGTCATATTGGCTAACTAGACATACCTGTGACTCATGTTACATAGCTGTTGAACCTGTTTACAGTTGACTGGGATATCCTGTGCAGTGATGCTTCAGGATGCCAAACAATAGTGAGCAGTACTGTGCTGATCGACTTTAGAGAGTCATAAAGCACTTTTACAGTTCTGAATAAACTGTGTTTTGTTTTTAAACCCAGTTTGTCAAACTGCCCCTGTAAATGTGCATCACTATCTCTTCTTCTGGAGCCTGGGGTTTGACAGAGACAACAGCCATATAGTCACCAGGGCTGTGTGATCCACTGCCTCCAGTGACAGCGCTACTCCTTGTGTCTCTACAATAACAGTGTGCTCTGATGTCCTGTCTCACTGCTGCCTCTGTTATGCTTGACTTCACCCACCGCCTGCATCAGCACCCGGACTCTCCCTTCACCATAGTCAGGGCTGTAGCTATGACAAAGAGGTCACGTCCTTGCAGTTTACATTTTATAATTAACAGTTACACATAGTGGGTTTTTAAAAGGCATATGCCGATATGTTTAGAACTCGGTGTCCTTAAATTTGACATTTTTTAGGGCAAGAAAAATCAATGCTGCATGGTATCCTGCACACAAAACTCTGAGCTGGTACAGAATATAAGCCACCTCCTGCATGGAGAAGAGGTGACCAGATGTCGTGTTACCAGTATTTTGTATCTGTCTCAGGCTTACGGCATTGTATGGAAAGCAGTTGACAGACAGACCGACGAGATTGTGGCCGTGAAGAAGATCTTTGACGCCTTCAGGAACAGGACAGATGCCCAGGTGTGTGCCAGATATGTCCAATCTAAGTGACAATGACGTAAAGTCATTATTGTAACCTGTTAACTTTATTCATATCTTTATATCATGTCTGCTATCTAGCCTAATGGTTCCCAACCTTCTTGGCATGAGACCCCTTAAAAATGGTAACTTGTGACCAACTGTCAACGGTTGCATATGCCTACGGGTTATTATGACCAATTCAACCAAAAATGTATTTGAATAATATTTAGCGGCCCAAAGAGGTCAAATTATCCAGCAATTCACAAAACAAAAGGGCATGGTCTGAAAAAATATCAGTCTAATTTTCTATAGCAAATGTTTTTTTCTTCTTTCCTATCCTGATAATTGTCTTGTAACTCCTCTGATTGAGCTTGTGAATAGAAAGAGAAGTTTGGCTAATGATTAAATAGAACAGGAGGCTTGTGTGTGCCTAGTTTATGGCTGCGTGTTGCTTGTAGAGTTCATATCCTAACTCTAATTTTCTTTCCTTTTGCAGCGGACATTCAGGGAAATCATGTTCCTCCAGGTAACAATAATAATTGTGTTTGAGTTAAATAAAGGTCAAATTAGTCATACTATCATTCTCTTACTTTAAGTCCCAAAGACTGAAAGATTCATAATCTGAGCCCCACTCTCTTTTCTCTTTTTGTCCGGTCTCTTTCTGAATGTATTAAATGTACAAAATATTAGAGTCACTTGATTTATTCATGATATACAGTGATTGTTGTGTCTCAGGATACTGCTCCACACCCTTTAGTTAGCAAATGAGCTCCATTTCGCCAATTCGTCATAAAACTCACCATGAGCTACCAAAACATGCCCACATAACAACAGGAAAAATTTATATTGGCTTTTATAAATGTTTTTACCAGTAAATTGCTGTATTTATGAAACGTCTGCTCCACTGATCCTTCTACAGTAGTTGCACCATGCCCTTCATACTCTGGCACAGTACTGTTTTTTCCCCAATACTGTTTCATCATATTCAACTGCTTTATAAGTAGACAAATTCTTAGTTTACTGTGTGAAAACCACTGAGCAATGACATTGTCCATACTCATAGGATTGGACACTGATGACAATGAGCAGCTGTCCCACTCTTCTCTATATCCTTGTGTGACATTTTCCTGTTTCACTCTTTATTTGATGAGCTACATTCATGTGACCTTCAGCTGTGCCACGGCCCCCAAATCAGCTGTTCATCTTCCAGTAAAACTCAGCTGTTGTAATCATGGTGTTTATAGTGACTGTTATGTAATCTCTGTGGAAACTTTCCCTGTTGTTTACACAACGTAGACACAATACCTGCCAGTTATTACAGGTCAAACAGCAGCCAGAGTGGGCTTTCTGTGTTTGTGTATGAGCTTTGTGCCACTAAAAATCTCTATTCTGTGTGCAGGAGTTTGGAGATCATCCCAACATCGTCAGACTCCTGAATGTCGTCAGAGCACAAAACGATAAAGATATTTACCTCATCTTTGAATATATGGGTGAGTATTGGAAGTTGTTTCTGCTCAAAATGCAGAGCTGCTCAACTGTGGCACACAAACATAGCTTCAACAAATAATCGTCCATAAGTTATGACACATCAACATGGGGAAGTGTGAAGCCCACAGTTGTTCTTAGCAGTTCAATTTGGCACTGAAAAGGCCTAGGTGTGTGTGTGTGTGTGTGTGTGTGTGTGTGTGTGTGGAAGGGCTTCTGCTTCCCTTGACTGGCTGCACTGTCTTACTGCTGAGTCCACAGATTGGCCTCCCCCTCTCTGCAGTCTAATCCATGACTGTACACCAGCAGCATCCCAGCACAGACCTCCACTGTTTCTCTCTGGCATTTCATTTTCGTGACTCAGCTTTGTTGAAATCAATGTGTGTGTGATTATAGAGGATGCCAAAATCGATGCCAAAATCACAGCTGATAATGATCTTGAGTATAACTGAGCATGATTTACAAGCCGAACATTGGTAGATATTACTGCGGCAGTCGTATTGTCATCAGTTTTTGCTTTCTGCTTTGTACCAGATACTGACCTGCATGCAGTGATAAAGAAAGGCACCCTACTGAAGGACATCCACAAACGTTATGTGATGTACCAGCTCCTCAAAGCCATCAAATACCTGCATTCAGGAAATGTTATCCACAGGGACCAAAAGGTACGCCAGATGGAGAATATTAAGCATTAGTCGTGAATTCATTTATGTGGACGGTAATATGACAAGTATTTTAATATATCAGAGTAACAAAACGTGCTCTTATTTTGTTTAAAAGAAATCCAAATTATGTTGCTGCATTATACTTGTACCTTCACTGTCACATATTAATGATTTTCTTTATCTTTGTTTTGTGGTGCTTGTAAATCTTGTTCAGTGTAGCTTTATATATGGAATATGGCATTTATTTATGTATGTAAAGTAGCGCTGCAACAAACAATTACTTTCTCGATCAATCAGTGAATCGTTTGGTCTATGAAATGTCTGAAAATAGTGAAAAATGCAAGTCACATTGAGTCAGGTTGAGGCCTTCAGATTTCTTGTTTTGTCTGAGCAACAGTCCAAAACCCAAATATATTCAGTCTTTACTGATATCAAACACAGAAGAGCAGAAAATCTTCACAATTAAGAAGCTGCAACCTATGTAATCTATTCAGTAACATTTCTGCAGGAAATCTGCTGACATGTCAACACAAAATGGCCTCTGACCCTAAAGACTAGAATTTCATCCCTCCTTTTCTCCTATTTGTGTGCTTTTCCACCTCTTTTCACTCCTTGTGTAATTTCTGTTTTCATACCTTGGTCCTGACCTCTCTGTAGATAAGTGAAAATCAAACTATTATTGTCCTTGTGAAGAATGTTGCTCTTGTCTGTGTTTCCCACAGCCATCCAACGTGCTGCTGGACACTGACTGTGTAGTCAAGCTGTGTGATTTCGGCTTGGCCAGATCACTCAACCAGATCCAAGAGGACAGTGGGAATCCAGCACTGACGGAGTACGTGGCGACGCGGTGGTACCGAGCTCCCGAGATCCTGCTGGGATCCACAAGGTATCAGCTGTGATGAGCATCTGTTGTCAGTATCTGTGCCACATCTGCTGCTTGTGCTTGTTCTTCACACCAGTTGATTTAACAATGGTGAAGAAGATAACACTGCATTTTAATTCTTTGGAAAATTAGGTAGGTGTTATGAGTGTACCAGACTGTAATAAGAGTACATCTTGTCCACAGGTACACTAAAGGTGTGGACATGTGGAGTCTTGGCTGTATCCTGGGAGAGATGCTGCTGGGAAAAGCCCTGTTCCCCGGGACATCCACCATCAACCAAATAGAGAAGATCATGAGTGCCATACCACACCCCAGCCCAGAAGGTGATTAAAGAACTCCAGATTAAATTCATTTTAACTGCTCACACTTTACTTTTAGTAATGGACAGCATTCATTTCTATAAATTAATAAAATGAAATTTAACTTGCAGATATTCTTGCTATCAAGTCTGAATATGGATCCTCTGTCATTCAGAGAATGTTACTGAAGTAAGAAAATCTTTTCTTCTGTATTATTTATGTTGTGAAAATGCTACAGTACACAGAATATGTTAACAATGGAGAGTTTCTTTTTGTATATGTACATGTAAATAACCAACAATGCACCTGTTGCATTTCAACTCACATGGATTACTTTATTTATATGTGAATAGAGTGTGCACAGTTCATGCTTGGCCTCTGTCTGACTTTGTCACTCCTGGCACAGAGCTTGTTTAGGGAGTGATGATAACAAATGTCTTCCCCTCCACTGGGAAGACTATTATAAGAGCCTAGAGGGGGAGGTGGGGCTGATTATACGCTCATGCAGCAGTGACAAAGCAAAATCATAAACTAAGCAACCAACTTGTTGAAAACGGGTTGTTGGATATGTGTTGCAGAGAATAGTACTACTGCATATGTGAGTAGTTGTATAAAGCCTTTTGTGGCTGCAGAGGGAGCTGTGCAAAGTCTGATAAACTGCCAAATTGAGTCAGCGTCGGTTGGGGCTGAAGACTACAAGTTTGAAAATGAAATAAATCTGGGAAGTTAGAAAGAAGTGTTTACCAGACTTCTATAGCCCGCTCCTCATCTCTGCTTGAGGCTAACAGCTCGTGGCTATGTTACTACAGCTACTAGCATAACACACTCAAATCTCCAACCAAACTGTTGGTGGTTGGGTTGGATTGTGGGTAATGTAGGCGCCAGGTTTTGACAAGGAAGATGAATGCGTGGAATAAAAAAGACAATATTTCTGATTCTGCTGCATTGATTTTGATCATTTTTTAAAAATGTCTATCATGAGTCCAACAGTGTTATAGGAGTGCAATACTAAGTCACTGGCATACTCTTTAAAATATCGCTCTTCCTTCCTTCACCAGACCACAGGTGCCTTTGCAGGATCTTCTCCAGCCATCGGTGCCTTCTGATGCTCTGGACCTGTTGAGAGGTTTGCTAGTTTTCAACCCAGACAAGCGTCTGACTGCTGAGCAAGCCCTCCAACACCCATATGTAGCCAGGTATTACGGATCAAGAATTCAGATTGATTCATGGATTAGTAGCTGTGGTCAGGTTTTCCTCACAGCAAGAAGATTGCTCTTTTGTTTGCTTAGTTGAACAGTTAGAATCAATCATTTCTTCTGTATGCTATGCTGCCTGTGCTAGATCGAGATTAGAAAGCTCAATATTTGTATCATTATGTCATTGTTATTTCCATAAAGTGCTGTCATTTATCCATAACTGTGTTTTCTGTCCCTGGAGGTTTCATAGTCCAGCCAAGGAGCCAGCTCTTAACTATGATGTAGTGTTGCCAGTGGATGATGATGTACAATTATCTGTGGTTCAGTACCGCAACAAACTTTATGAGGTAAATGAGTTATAAATGTTCTGAAGGCCACATTGAATTTGCATATGATCTGATCACACTGATTTAAACCTAATTTATTTTCTTTACCTGCAGATGATGCTGGAGAGGAGAACTAATCAGGGGATGCTAAGGCTGATCCAGCCAAAGGGTGGAGGCAGTGTCAGTAGCAGGGAGAAGCCCAATGTGAGGGATAAAGCAGAGAAGGGCCCAGTGGCAGCGAATGGCAATGGGGGTGTTGACCATGAGGGGAAAACACAACATGAAAAGACTGATGAGACAAACCACGTGCCTTCCCATACAGACGCCACCAAACCTGGGCCTGTGAATGCATCAACCCCACCTGCTGTGGAGAGTCCATTAGCTAGCCCTGGCCTGGGAAAACTGACATATAACCCCATCACACATGCCCCAAGTATGTCTGACTGTATCTGTACAGGTTCCACACAGGGTATCGAACCTCAGTACTTTTTTGGTACTGACCAAAATATGTTCATTATTTAAATTAGCTTTGATCAGATAGCTCCTGATTTAAATGAAAGTTTTATAAATTTTAGACTGTATTTAAGTTCTTGAAGGATTGCGTGTGTTTAGACATTTAACATTTGAGAACTTTGACTTATTTTTTTAAATGAAAATTTTTTATATTTCTCAAAGTAAGTCATCAAAAAATGTATTGTTTTGGCATCAGTACAGAAACTCTGGTATTGTATTGGCACAATTTTAAACAATACCCAGCAGAGTTCCATGTCTTCACAGTGAAATCTAAACAATACAGCTGCATAGGTTTTACATAAATCTCTCAAACATAAAGTATATATACACATTCCCTCAGGTAGAAAACACAAACTCTTCTTTCCTTCATTCAGATGGTTTTGTTCGGAGTCCAGCTGGTCCTCCTCATTACTACCACTCCACTACAGCCAGCAGGAAACTAGTAGAACAGACCAGCAATGGAAATGCAACAACTTCACCAACAGAGGGCACCAACGTTAATGTAGTAAGCAACAGACCTCAGTCAATTTACTATTCAGTTTCATATCCTCTTGCTGTGACATAATCTTGTTTTCATTCGTTTTTACACCCTTTTTATTTTGGGCTACTTGCATTCCCTCCTACTCATGATCTTTCTGTGGCTCACCCAGTATTTTGCTCTTTCTCTTATCCCTACCCTCACTAGTCCATGGACCACATTCTTCAGCGTGGTCGCTCAGCCCCTGTGACCCATAGCCGTTCCTTCTCCTTGACCCTAAACCAAACGCAGAACAACCTGTTGGTACGCAAGGATGAGCCACCCCTGTCCTCTGGACTATGCGTCACATCTGCACGCCTGGTCAGTCTACTGCACCTCAGGACATGTAAAATATGACTCAATGCCAGGATGCCATTTCAGGCTATTTACATGCTTAATGAAATATTGATTTAAACATAGAATGCATATATATAGAAAATATATGGATATTTTAAAGCTCAATGGCTTGGCTTTACTTTCTTTTTCTTCCCATGCAGAACCAGCGTTCAAATTCCCAGGTTCGTGAGGCTCGGCCACCGCCACGATTCAGCAAGAAAGTATTTCAGAGTAATTGTAATGTGGAAGCTGCAGGCGACCCACGAGCCAAACTAGGCAGCTATTCCCAGGCCTATGGTACCATCAACAAGACTGACCTGGACAATCTGCTACGAAGCCGTCCTTCCAACCAGTAACAGCTTCAGATGTCAGTGGTTACATAGGGGCTGGGTGGCACCTGTGTTTGAACCATATACAGTCTATGGTTTGAACACACAACAAAGTTTGCTAGGATGTTAGGCACATGGCAAACTGAAAGAGAACTTGTAAAAAGAAACTGTAAAGACTGTTAGGTCAAACACCTCTTGTATACTGTGTAGATTGTACCTGTTGTTTGTGACAATGAATACATATTTGTAAAATCCAGTGTGACTTCATATTACATTTATCAAATTGTACCAGCTATTTATGAAAATGTGTACATGTGTGTAGTTTCTTCAACAAGTTTCACTCAACAGCATTTCTCACAAGACTTGATTACCAACCAGACAAAGAGGGCAACTGCCCTGGGGCCCCAGACCCTCAGGGGCCCTGAAGGCCCATATTAGGTGTGTCAATAGGTTTGTCTGCTAATGCTAATTTGCTAATGTCTTTGGGAATATGCACCACTTTAGCACATTATAAGTTGACTTGTCTGCCTAACCATCTGTAAACATTCACATGCTAAATATTCTTAAATACATTTACATGTATTATTTATATATATGTGTATATATATATATATATTAGATTTTAGATGTTTAATACTGGTGCATCAATGTGTAAGTAGATTTTTATTTACTTTTGTAGTTGGAGCTAGTTTATCTACTTAGATGCAGTTAGACCCCCTCCAGTGGGACAAGATAAATCCGAGGGGTCATGAGATGCATGAGATGATTAATTAGGTAGGAAAGAAGAAAAAACTAAATTTTGCTACACAGGTTTGCAATCATTTTTCTAACTTTTTTCTGACTTCAAAATAGTTCTTAAGTTCAGTACTTTTGTTATGCATCATGCAGAACTCTGCAGATCTATCTCCCTCGATTGCACTATTTTGTTTGTAAAGCTAGTACAGACCTTTACCTGCACAAATGTTTACTCTCTCGTATGACCCTAACGACGTTATGGAAAATACTGCGTCATTATGGCAGGAGCTGAGACAAATGTTGTCATTTTATGTAACTGCCGGAGATTCCCACACAGCACGTGATAAGTTCGTGTGGTGTCGTCAGCGGCTCTCGACCAAGTTGTTCAGTCTGAGTCCAGAACGAGCCGGAGGAGGAGGAGGGACCGTTAATGTCGGCAGCTACTCTGCAGTAAACACATTAAAGGTAAGTGTGTTATGATATATTAGTCGTGTGTATGTGTGTTTTGTTAGTAGAATTTAATTGTTTTCATTAAATGTGCTGCTTGTGGGGCTAGCTTGCACGTCTTCGGTTTGCTGCGGTCATCATCCTGCCTGTCGCCAACGGTCACATAACGTCTGCGACATATAACGTTTAAGCGGTAAATTAACAAAACAGATAGCATTAGCAGAACAAAGAAAATACATCTGGCTTTAAAAAGAGCTGACGGCTCAGCACTGTAAACGTGGGGGCGCGGCGTGTGGTAGTCGTCCTAAAAAAAACAAAAAAAAAAACACCTCATTTATTCATCATGGCGAGCAGGGACACCGGATATCCATCACGTAATCACTGACAGTTTAACATTATTTTTCTGCAGTGACGGTCTCGCTAGCTTGGGGCTAATATGTGTGCGTTTGATGTAATAGATGATTGCAGTGTCGCATTTGTCTGCGGTGGTGAGGCCTAGATGGAGTTGCGGCCGCTGCAGGTGCACCATGAAAACGAGGGTTTATGTTGGATTCATAGTTTCAGTTTTGTTTTCCAGTCGCGCATAAACTCTAAATAGATCCTTTTTGGGCCACATTGCTGTTTTAGTGTAGTCGTCCTTGCATTTCGGTGTGTTATAAGTCACTATACATTACATATTATTAATATCTGTGGTGCTTTTCAGAGGTAAGTTATAGATGTGTTTCCACCTGACCTAGCAGATATTGGCAACATGATATTTCTAGAAATTAAACCATTAGTCAATCGACAAAAAAATAATAATGCAACTATTTTGATAATTGATCGTTGCTCTCCTTATTATACAGGTTTCAGTTGACTTTCTGTACCTACGTGGTTGCAGCTTCTGGATTTGTTGAGTGAGGGATTTTAAATGAACATTTCTATTTGTTGATGTTGAGGGTCACAGTAAAACTATTGTTAATGGATAATCATGTAACGGAAGAACAAGGCGAGGAGAGCTCTAATATGTGAGGTTAGCGGGTGTTTCTGCTGTTGTAGCACCATCCGGCTGCGAAACATACTTAAAGTCTAGGATTACTGAATTTCTATTGCAGCCATGGAAATAACTGCCTCATCCCGCAAAAAACATTTATTGATGGACTATTGGAGGGGGGGGGGGTATTGAACATTTTGAATAAGTCTGTTTTGCTTACAGTTGAGTTCTGTTTGATAAGATTTGGATTTCAGGGATCAATGGGTTTATATTGACTAGACAAGAGCAATAAAGTTGAGCTGTATTGCCAACTCCACCTCCTGAAATTGGCATCTGCTTTCACGTTGTTGTTTTTTTCATTTTAGAAAAAAAAAAAAAGTTTATAAAGAGAAATTGAGATTTCTTTCATGGTGGAAGCAATATGTTGCCATACTATGCTAACCTACCTAGCAGCCATCTGTCACATGGAGAGGTGTCTGCAGGTTTGACATAGCCAGAGCTGCTGCTGACATGGCGCGTCACGATGACAGTATCTTGCCAGACTGCTGAAACGTCTGTGAAACAGTGTAGGATTTATCTGCCAGGTTGCTTTGTAGCTTTTAGATAGCATTGCATGTTCAAAAGCTGTGTATTTTCTTCTTTAAAATGAGTGGTATTTTCATTTTATTTTCACTCTTAAGTCGTCATTCTCCATCAAAAATCTTCCCGCTTTTAACATGTTTCAGTGCCACATATGTTAACATGCTGACCTCTGTATAGGCCCTACTGCTTTGTGTGACTGTTCCTGTTTTGCCAGTGTGTCCTGGTGTTGCTCAGGCATGCACATAGCATGTTGTATATGGGTTTGTCAAGGTATTGTGCTAGCCTAATTGTCTAACGTGGCTCTCTGGCTGGCCCACTGAATCCCTCCCTTTAACCTAATTCCCATAGCGATGGCTATCAGCAGAAGCCAGGATAGTGGCACTGCCGTTATCCACAGCGTCGGGGCGTCTCTCCTAAGAGGATTTTAACTCTCCCACGTAATGCTTGTAAAGCTGCACAAACAGAGCCTCAATCTGGCTCACCACCACTCTCTAAAAAAACTGTATTGACTGTATTCACTCTCACCACGTCTCAGACATGGAAGTGAAACTATTGTGGTTATTGAATTGAACTTGTGCACTTGTGAGATGAGTGGCTGGCAGAGGGGGAACTAGCGTTCAATGTGCTTTATTGAACTGCCTTTCTTTTAAAAACAGTGCTAGTTTTACATTTTTTGACTTTATTCAATCAAGTACTTTTTTTAGTGGTTACAGCTACGTGTATCAATATCTTAAGACACACACATTTGTTGTCAAAATATCAGAGGAGAAGGCAGTCTCTACTGACCTAGCTGTTGTGACTTCATGCACAATAGTGGCCCATTCTCTTGACTGCATGGTGTGTTACTATGGAGGTAATCCATCATACACATAAAAAAAGAAAAACAGACCAGTTAAAAGTGTTTTGTTTTTGTTTTTTTTAAAAGCAAAATGCCAAATATTCCTTCCTGGACTTAAGGAGATGATTAAATAGACTTAACGATTAATCGATTAATGGAATTAAAATAAATAATAGGCTGATTAATCAATAATGAAAATAATTGTTAGTTGTAGGCCTAGAGCACAGTTTATTGTTTCTTACATCAGTACGATTATTTTATGTGATTTCAGCCTTACTGCCCAGCCCTAACATGGATGACAAATTCCTGAGTTACAAACTGATATGCTTGACATGGACATTGGATCACATGCTTTGACAGTCTGCATCACATGATTTAGTTAAGGACTCTTGGGTTATTCAGTTATATTTCTCATGTCTTGTGTGACACAAGCAAACATAACCTTAGTTGTGTTACAGAATTATTGAGTAGGGTGTTTGTCAATTCAGATCAAGAGAGTGATCCTTTTTACTAATATTGACTACAGTGTAGTACTCACTCTGTGTACTGCATGCCCCCCTAACACAACCATTGTTGTCTGGAAGGCCTGGAGGGATTTGGCTCCTCAGATAATGATTGTAATCTGTTATGATCTTAATGGAGACTGTCGGTATGAAGCAGAGCCAGCATTCTTTGTCTGCAGTTCCTCACCTCACTGTCCTAGTGATGGACAGACAGAGATCATGAGGACGCACACTGGAGTCTGGATGCGTTTGCCAGGTCGAAATAGAACAGTGTTGCATAACGCTAAATTCAGTGTGGCCTGGAAAGAGGGGAGGAGAAGGACAGAGGGAGTAAGAGAAGCAGTAAACATGATTTTTAGCTATCCAGTCTGCCACTGAATGAATATTTCTGTACTCCTGTGTATGTCTTTGATCGGTGGTGGTGTGTAAAAAAAAAAACGGCACAAGGACTGAGAGTGTGCTTGCTTGTGTTTGCATATGTATGCACTATGTACACAGATGTACTGTATACATGCAGTAGCTGTAGTTTGAACAGCACAGGCCTATGCGCCACTGTAAAGTCAGTCTACTGCCCACTAAGCTCTTCTTTTGAAGTTAGCAGTTATGGGAATGGCTTTTGGCTCCCATCCTGCTCAGCTGAAACTTTCCTCCGGGCACTGGAGGCCTTTATATGAAATCTGCACAGCACATGTGAAAGCACTAATCAACCTTATCTCACTTGTAGAGAGATATCTGTTTTCTAGTGTGCAGCTCCGTGTCATGCATGTAGATACTTCATTAGCATTATATATTGCAGTGTTAATGGCATAGAAAGCTGTTGACCAGGGTCGTGCTGGGGTCCGGTGGGGGGAGGGACACTGCAGTAATGGTCTATATGTCAGATCTCTTCCAAGCAAAGCAGATTAATAATACATTTGGTTACCAAGGCACCACCTGCGTCCATGGTAACACTGTCAGCACTAGTGTGGACAGTGTTTGCCATCTCCTTGTTTCTCTCCCACCATCCATCCCTGCTTTACGTTCTCTGCTGGCTAAAACTATAAAGCCTGTGTGTGGGACTGACAGTTTTATTTAGGTATGAATGTAGCCTGTGATTACTTGTGTAAGTTTCCGCTGAGATCAGGTTAATTCACAGGAATCCACCAGTGCAGTAAAAAGAATCCAGCAGACCTCTGGTTGAACCTCATTATTGGGAATGACCAATAACCACAGTTCAGGGGTTGATTAATTTCTGCCACCAAGTTCCCCCACCACCAACACCATCCCCACCTGGCTGGGTAAAATTGACACTACAGCGGAAATGATTAATCTTAAATTAATCGGAAGAAAATGAAATGGCAACTCTGTGGATAATCTATTAATTGTCAAAGTCACTTTTTCCATCTTTTCCATTCTGCGGATCTGCAGCTTTTCTTTATTTTGTTTTGTTAAAGTAATCTGAATATATTTGGGTTTTGGACTCTTGATCAGCCCAAACAAACAATTTGATTATGTCACCTTGGACTTGGACTTGTGTACTATGTTCTCACAGTTTATAAACCAAAGGGTTAATAGAGAAATTGTTAAAATAATCATCAGATTAATTGATGGAAATAATCAATAGTTGCAGCCCTAATTGACATTAATTCAAGTCAAATTTGTAACATTAAACACCCAATATGATTCATTAGATAGTGGGGTCACCCAAATAAACTTGTAGTATGAGTGCATTATTTGGCTGAGGTAGTTCATTCTCTGTCTAAATGCACACATTAAATTCACAGAGTCAAGGCAAAGTAGCACATTATTATTATTATTATTATTATTATTATTATTATTATTATTATCTGTCTTCTGAAAACTCTTTTGTGCAGTCAGCTCTTTCTAGAAACTGTGGTTGCTGCCAATGTGTCTACTTCAGTTCACTTCCTAAATCTGCAGGGTTTTAAACTGGACTTTCCTTAGCAGCCATTGCCAGCGATGTGTGTTTTCAGATGTGCCTGGAAAGTCAGCCATAAACAGTCAAATGCCCCTCCTCTAACCGTTCTTCGGAAGTGTGACGCAAGTGTCTTATCTGGTGTTTATAGTGATTTCTTAACCTGTGGCCTATTTTCTGACATTGGATCACTTGCTGCTGCTTTTCAGTGAAATACCACAGGAAGAGTGTAAACTCATTAATAACTCATAACTTCTTTTCTTCTCCTCTCACCTCCTCTCCACTTAAGTAGCAGAAACAGCCTTAACTTTTTATTATGTGTGTATCACGTATTCATAATGTTTGTTCACCATGAGACCAAAAAAGCAAACTTATTTAAAAAGACATGTAATAATTCACATGCATAACAGCTATTCTGTTATACCACGCTGAATATCTTGTTGCTGAAAATAACCAAATTTTGCCATGGCTATGACCAATTTATCTCATGTTATATTAAGTACTCCATTCATGGTTTTGATGATGTTGCTTGTGATTTAACTAATAATTAACTTGCCACTAGCTTTTAAAATTATTTCTTAAATCAAACCCTTTCCCCCCTCTTACTGATGCCCTCTTTCGTGGTATTCTTCTCTCCAATGCTCTGGTTGCAGATCTGCTGAAAGGTTTTCATGGCTTTGATTACAGCCAGGTGCTCTTTATCCCCTGTAGCCCAGGTCTCTTCCTGGTCTGTCTACTACTGCAGGTGTTGCACCAGTCTTTGTCGTAAAAAGGGCCTGTGGTGGCTCCAGAGTAAATGTCTGTTTTTTATGCTTCTTTGACAATCACGACGACCTCATGAAGAATTACATTTTATCTGTTGTAGAGTGAATAATTATTTTAGCAGAATCAAAATCAGTCCAAAAAAAGGAAGGTAAAAGGGCACAAAATGATGATATAGCTGGAATTTAGTTTGTGAAAGAGAAAGGCAATGTGCTGTAACTCTGCTCCACACCTCTGTCCTCTCTTCCTGCTGCATTGTTTGATTGCCTGTCACCTTTTTAATCTGGCAGATGCAGCATTTGTGTCTTTGCCAGTTTGGCCTAGATAGTGTACTGTCATTACCTTTTCTCTGCTTCCTTCTGGTACATTTGAGATGTAATAAAATGAAATTGTATACATATAAGTGTGAAAGTAAGATTTTGATTTAAATGTAAATAAAATGTACATTTGTGCTGGATACAGATGTTTTTGTTTTTTTTTTAATAGAAAATTTGTCCTAATTCTACTTTTCTTCTTATCATAGATTATTCCAGCAGCAGAGTGAGCCTTCCCCCACACCATGTCTCAGGACAAGAGTGGATACCCTGTTATGGGTGAGACCAACCCACTTCATAACAACGTCTATGGACCCCCTCAGCCAGGTTTTGGCATGCCCCCTCCCAACTACAGCCAAGCCCCAGGGGGACCGTACCCACCAGCAGCCGGCTATGGACAACCAGGCTTCCCCCAGGCAGGCCCAGGTTTTGCTCCTGGTCCTTACCCTCAGATGCCTTACCCTCAGATGCCCTACCCACAGGGACCCTACCCTCAGGGGCCTTATCAGCAAGGACTTGCACAGCCAGGCTTTCCCGGCGAAGACACAGGTGAATGTTTAACTAAAGATCTGATGCATTTATGAATAGACTTTTCCCTTTTTGGGCCACCTTATGCTTTGTCATTAGATACCTGAATGTGTCATAGAGGATAAACCATGACAGCCAAATAGTGTTCAGCCTAGTTTTTTTCCAGATGTTTTTTTTTTTTTTTTAACCCCCAATTGTCCACCTGTTGTTCACCAGCACCTGCTGGCAGCCCTGGTTACCATGGGCCTCCATCTTACTATGACAATGAGGAGTTCACCAACTCTGGCTTTGAGGACAAGACCATCCGACAAGCCTTCATCAGAAAAGTAGGTATTTTACCGTGTCAAACATATGAAATGGGTCTGATAAAGAAGCAAATATAGCATGTATTATAACTGAAAATGAAATCATTTTTCATCTCACCTAAAAATTGCTTCATTCCTATATCCCACCAGGTGTTCATGGTTCTCACAGTGCAGCTGTTGGTCACTTTCTCCTTCGTTGCCATCTTCACCTTTGTCGATGAGGCCAAGGACTTTGTGCGACGTAATCCATGGACATACTATGTGTCCTACGCAATCTTCTTCGTGGCTCTCATCGTCCTCAGCTGCTGCGGAGAATTCCGCCGCAAGCACCCCTGGAACTTGGTTGCACTGGTAAGAACTTGCCCTAATGCCAAACCGTAAAAACAGTATTGATTACCTATTGTAAAAGTCTGTTTGCATAATGAATAAACAAAAACATGCAGTCTGACATGTACACATTGTGTTTACCATATTAATGTACAATGACAAAGATTTTGAGACAAGAAATATGCAAAACAAGCTGAAAGGAAAGCTGTAGATGCTCCTGAGAAACATAATCTAATGTAAGGCAGAGTGTAGTGGAGGCTAAATGCACATAAATGCTGTTTACCCACCTCTCAAATTCTGAAATAGCATTTACGCAACCCTAAGCGTTTATGCACACATCAAATAAGACATTTGAAAACAGCACCGTGGAGTCTTGGACAATTTTCACTATATTCTGATGTTTTATAGCCTAAATAATCAATTAATCGAGAAGATAATCAACAGATTAATCGATAATGAAAACAATTGTTAGTTGCAGCCCTACACTATTGTTAACATGAATCAGTGTTCAGAAGATAAATGTATAACATCTAATAGGTGCTGCATCAAATAGTAGTCTGTCATATAAAAGACCACAGAGTAAGAAGGTATTTATGAGCCCTTAAGTGAGTCTAAAGTTATTTTTACATCAGTGTTATTTTATCAGGTTTCTGTGTCTTGCAGTCCATCCTGACCCTGAGCCTCTCCTACATGGTGGGCATGATCGCCAGCTTCTATAACACAGAGACTGTCATCATGGCCGTGGGCATCACTGCAGTGGTCTGCTTCACTGTCGTCCTCTTCTCGCTACAGGTCAGCACACACAAACAGATGCTTGAATAAATGTTTTTAAATGTCTACACGCACACAGACGAACATTGTCCCTCTGGTTCTTTGTTATTTGAGCTGTTCAGGAAGCAAAAGTGAGAATTTCCTCTGATTAGTTTTTCAAAGTGAAGTTTACAACCTAGTCAATCTCACACACTGCCTACTGAAGGCACACTCTTATATATATGAATATCGTTATCTTAGAGTGTAGCTGCTTGTTAACCCTCTGTCTATTTATCTGTGAATAGGCTGAACATGTTTTATTTACATTAACAACTTTATTTATATATCATGTAGAGACGAGCTGAGAAAACAAGTTAAAAGTACTGATGTTGTACAATATCTCATTTATGTCTCTTGATATAGAAGACATTTTTAAAACTGTAAATAGTGAAACAATATTACCTACAACTGTTCTATAATAATATTGTGGGTGATTATGACTAAAGATTTGTGCGTTTTTATAGGCACCTGTGTCATTTGTCATGTATTTTGGGTTCCTAGCAGCTTTAAAATTTGTTAAATTGACAAAATGGGAAGTCAGTTGTGATGAAAGAAAGGATGCAATGCATGTGGTGTAAGGAGAGTTCAAAAGGTACTAAACAAAGACAGTACTCTGCATTTGAAAGAAATACCTGACAGTCTTTAAAGTGATGGGTTTCATGTCTTATCACAGCTCATATTTTCCAATATCTTGTCTTTTCTCTCCATCTTCACCACAGAGCAAGTATGACTTCACTTCCTGTCGGGGTGTGCTGTTTGTGTGCCTGATCGTGCTGTTGCTCTTCTCCATCCTCTGCATCTTCATCCGCCACAGGATCCTGCACATTGTCTATGCCTCACTGGGGGCTCTGCTCTTCACCTGCGTAAGTTTCACACTCATATTGTGTCCTTTAAAAAATGACAGCTCTTTTCCCATTGATAATTTCAGTGGCTGTTGCTTCAGGGTTTGTACAAAGTCTTGAATGTTTGGAAAATGCTTCATTTTAAATGTTATTTTTTCAAGGTTAGGAATGTGCTTGAATTCGAGTATACTCCTTGAAAAATGCTTGATTTTCAACATAATAAAAGGTTCTTTTCTTGTGTTCACTCACCATTCATAGCTAGATAAATCTTCTGTTGATCCCTTTCTCTGGAAATTAGGAAGCATTAAATAATCATGATCAAAACATACAAGTTAATATGAACAACTGGTAAAAAAGTGACAATATACATTGATTTCTGTGGGTGTAAAGGAATTCTGTAAACTTTATTTTCTCAATTGCACATATAGTAACAATTTAGATGTGATGATAAAGGCTTCGAAAGTCTGGAGATTTTTAGTTTAGGTACCTTGAAAGTGCTTGAATTTTACTCTTAAAAAGCTGTATGAACCATGTTGCTTGTATTCAGTTTTTGCTGTTATGTGGAAAATTTCAGATTTAGTGCAACAGTGTAATGTTCACTTGGATGTCATTACTTGAGCAAGGGCAGTTCATTTCATCCAGTTGGGTAATTTGATATTTGTTGGGTAATGGCGTCCAGTCGTCCGGATACAATTACTAGACAGTCATTACCATTGGCATACAGATGGTTTTCCACCTTCCAGTAAACTTTATTCTGCCCAATAAGGGATAATTGCATCTGCAGAATGTTAAGGAGTAAAGCACAAACCAGGTAGGAAAAAAGATTCATGCTTAGCAAGAGGAAAGTGGGACACTAATTTTGTTAAGATCTGAATGTATGACCGTGCATCGTGAGAGCCAAACTCAACCAGAACAGCTGTTAAAACACTAAGAACATTTTTATTATATAGAGGGTAAAATAAGTGCTAAAAGGGTATGGACGTAATGGATCAAGAAGATGGTTTGTGACAAAGCTGAGTATTAAGAGTGAAAGGAAAAGCAAAGAAGACATGAACAGTATCCAGTGTGGCAACCATGTTGTCTCAAAGCCTTAGCTGGCGTTCAGACGGAAAACAGTCCTGCATTGTTGTGGACGGTTTGCTTCAGGTACCTGTGATGAAATATGATCCAGGAAGTCAGTAGATCCATGAGTTTGAAGGTTAATCAGGTGACCAAACACTGCAAAGTGGCTTATAATATTATGAAGAAGGATTTTACTGCTCTGCAAAGTTGGCTGTCAATGGTGGCAATCATTTTCTTTTGTTGCCAAGATCGCAAGGTCGTCTTTGATTGACCACCGCAGCACTTTGCCAAATGGAGCCAGGTTAAACTCTGCTTTTTTTGTTGGAGCCCTCTGTGTTGGCACTCTGCTGCATCAGAGGAGTGGTCCCATTCAAATGATAGAAGGGGCTGTGTTTTTTCTCGCAGTACTGTTGCCTGTCTGAACAGCCTAAGGGCCATAATGCATGGGGGAAACTTGAGAGGAGATTTAGATATGTCTGACAATATTATCTTAAATAAGAATGGAAATGTATCCTGTACACCATATATGAACATCTGCAGCTGTAATATTCATATATGCTGCTTAAAGGTATCTGCGGCTGTGTTATGACCTTAGTTTATGACAGTATATGGATATATTTGATGGATGTTACCAATAGCATCTGAAACGATACCTGATGTCATTCATCTTAGATCCCAAGTGTTGATATTTTTTGAAATGACTTCTGCCATCTTTTTTTTTTCTGTCTTCTCTGCAGTTTTTGGCTGTGGACACTCAGCTTCTCCTGGGCAACAAGAAGCTGGCCCTGAGTCCAGAGGAGTACATTTTTGCTGCCCTCAACCTCTACACTGACATCATCAACATTTTCCTCTATATCCTGGCTATCGTGGGACGCTCCCGTGAATGAGGCTGCACCTTTAAGAGAACAAAAGGGAGATAGAGAATGCCTCCCTTTATTGTGAAATGTTGCTAACGTGCCCCTTTCTCCCTAAACTTTTTCTTCACTTTTTTTCACGATACTCTTTGTGTCCTCTCCTATCTCACACACACACACACACACACACACACACACACACACACACAGAGACAGACACACAGTTCTTTTTTTTAAACACGTAGTTGAGCTGTGAAGGAGATGTAGCCTATCATAAAATGCAGCTGAGAGGGACATTATTAACATAATGGTCTGTCTTTTCCTCAATTTTGACCACTCTGCTTGCTGTAACTGTCCTCTGCTTCTACTAACACAGATGGCTACATTATTGCTACGTTACCTCCCCCACCCCAACTTCCAGTTTGGCTCGGCACATACAGTATAAAACATGTTATTCTGTGGGTGCTTGGCTCTCAGCCTTGCCTTGCTGCAAAGATTAAACAGAAAAATAGCAGGGAAGGTATTGGTAGCGCTTGATATTGATGTAAGCCAGCTTTGCCTGAAGAGAAGAGGTTAGTGCTAGAAATACCCTCCTCCTTCAGTCTGTCTGTTCTCCCAAACATATCTCTCCCTTTCAGCCTGCTGGTGTGAAGTACGTCTGCATGGCAACATTGGAAACACAACTGAAGATGTTATGATTCTTTAGAACTACCAGAGGGATACCTCTAGCTTGCTTGTCACAGCTGTAAATAGTTAAGTGTATTACAGTATATGATGCCAATACACTCCCCCCACCCCACCCCCCTTTCCCCTGAAAGGCATGCTGGAGTGATTCATATGGATGTGTTGCTTTTTGGGGAAAATGTGCTCTGATATCAGAACTTCGCTTACCCAGTATAGTAACTAAAATCTTTTAACAGCAAAAGACTGAAGATCGATGTTGGATGTACATGACAAACATGAACATAAATTAATATTTATAAACTATATATTCTTACGGAATATCTTTTCAAAAGGAAGGAAACCTTTGTTCTGAAATTATTTATATGATTACAAAGCTGAGATGTCTCAACTACTTCCTTTTTTTTTTTCTTTACTGTTTAATTTCCTCTCAGCTGGTCATTAATGTGGAGTGATAATTTAGTGCTGTATTTATTTTTCTCAGTACAGCTGTGAATTAATGTTGAAGTATTGGGCTTTCTGACCACTTTTATACCAACCTGATCCAAGTTTCAGAACTTCTGAATTGATGGATACCAGCCTTGAAGGAAATGGTACTTATAACTTTTCCATAATCTATTTATTGAGCTTGATGTAGATAACAGGGTTGCTTTGAAGTTGCTATTAGCTGGTGTTCAGACTGTTGTTTGGAAATGTACAAAGACTTCATTACTTACGTTGATTGTGAAACCATAACTTACTGGTTACACTCTTGCTCAACAAAGTGAATCAACATGCACTGGAAGCCAAAATACTCTTACACATAGACACACACAGCTTGAATGATAAATTGAACATGAACCACATTTTTTATTCTGTGATTTCTGTTTTTACTTTTCACCTCTTGCATGACCCTCTCCTCCCATATGCATGTGCTGGTCATGCACACTGTACAGGTATCCTGTTTTGGAGAGACACAGTGTTGTTTGGCAGCCCTGTTAGACTTTTTTTAACTCTTGTTTATATCTAACTAACGTCTACATGTATATAGAACTCCTTACTAGTTTTATGTGTATAGATGAAGTAAATTTGGGGCTTTGTAGGTCTGTTTGCATTGTATATTTGCATTAAATCAAAGTGGAACCGCATTCCTCCACACTGCTGTTGGCTTTTCATTAAAACTGATACAATGTAAAGGTGTCGAACTTTGTCTTCAGTTACATTTCAACTGTTTGTCCAGAGCCTCTGTGAAGACCTATTTCTGATAAAACTAAACTGGCTGAGTTCTTGATTGGAATTAGAGCCTGACTAATAAACTGGCATGGCCAATATTATTGGCAGATTTTAACGTATCACAGATATCGGCATCCACAGTATGTTGGCCAATAAATAACAAGAAGTCGCAGTACAAAATGCTGAAGATATGTTTGAGTTCATTTATAAACATTGTCGCCATTTCATAGGTTGTCAGCCATAGAGCTGAGACTAATACTATACTTCCCACAGAGCATATCTGTCACATTTATTAACCAAAGTTAATGAATCCTTATTTAAGTTTGTCTTATGTCATATGTTTGTGTTAAATATATCGGCCAATTCAGAATTATTTTTTTATTTTTTACTCATTAATATTGGCATTGGCCTCAAAAACCCAGTATCAATCAGGTTTAAGGCTTATGAATAGTGGATACCTTGTTACATATTTTGATTTAAACGATTAAATGTCATTGAAATACAACATCAAATTAAGATCATGATAAGTAATTTCCATTCAGCAACATATCATTGTGTTATTTGCAACTGTAAATGAGGACATTTAAAATATAAACCATAAGTTTTATCTGTAACTGCAACTTTTCAGCTATAAATAACTACTGTTGTGCACGCGCACCTTATGTCTTAACGTCGCGTTCTGTCCACGTGTGCACGTCAGTTAGTACTCTGGAGGATAAAGTGGGTACTTCAGCCATCTGGATAGTTTAGGAAAAGACACCCCTGGCTGGATAAACATGAGCGAATCGGCAGGTTAGACGGCGTAAATTTAAGTTGAACTATAAGTCACTACAGTGGCTAAATTATAGTGATTTTCAAATATCTGAAATATTTTAGATAACAGTTAACTTACTGCATACATGCTACCATCTACCATCCAGTTGTAACGTTAGTTGGCTCTGTAACTATTAGTATTAGCTAACGCTTTTAATAAAAGGTCGTAAACAACTTTGTAATAATGCAGAATAGAAAGACTGGCTACATTTTCAGTATCTTCCTTTATAGCTTGCTAATCACTCAAATATTACAGTTAGTTGAGTTTTGAAAAGTCATTGATGTTAGCTAAGCGAGAAACGTTAACGTTAAAATATGTGGATACTGTACCTGTTCTCGGCTGTACTAACTCAGTCTGAGCCATAAACCCGAAAGCCGTATAAAGCTTGCAAGTTAACTAACTTTAACCCACCTAATTTAGCTACTTAGTGCAACCTGAAGATACACTTTTAGCTAGCCAACACTAGCTCAGTGGAACATGATGGGAAGGTAAGACAAATACATTTGACTTATTTAACATTTCTTTTTATTTGCGTAACAGGATTCAACATTGACGACTTGACTATTGGTTCGCTACTGAAAGAAGGTAAAGTGGTCAACTTTGCACAAAGTACAAATGAAACAGATCTTGAGAAACCCAAAACGAGGCTGATATATTTTCGTGCCCTGCTGTCAGGTGGAGGAGTGCAGGAGCCCAAATTTGAACAGTTGATGGGCAAATTAAGGAGGCTGCAACAAGGTAGTGTTTGTATTACTTGCACCTATCACATGTTTTAAATTGCTAGTAAATCAGATATTTTGAATTGTCATTGCTACATTGTATTACATACTTGAGAGAAAACTTGGTTGACATGGAAGGTGTAGGCTTGTTCAGACATATTTCGGACAAATGAGAAAGAATTTTGTTTTCTAGTTTTCTAGAGATGAGTTTATAATCTACAAACATCCACTTTGTGTGTTGTTAATTGGTACAAAAAACTAAAAAGGTTTTATTTAGAAAGCTGCCCTTTATGGGTATACCGTTTTTTCATTAAAGATCTACTTAAAGCTTGTTTACCTTGTTTTATATCAGCACAGCGCCCCTGTAGGTTAATTGTACTCTAACATTTTTTTTATCTAACTTTACTGTAAAGCATCTCGGTCAAGCAAAACGTGCAAGTCGGAGAACTCACTGTCGCGTTCTTCCGTCTTCGTGTTGAATTGCGCTCTTCCCGCGCATGCGTTGAGCTGTGGTCCTTGGCTAGATCGACGGTTATTGCATTATTTAGCCGTCGTATTATGAGATTATTCGTCTGATTAACATGACTCTTCTAATTATAATCACTTATTCGCTGTGCTATACAGCCAGCATGAATTTCAACTGGTAACATAGCTACAACAGAATGTGAAGTTGCTTGACAGAAAATCTTGACATTTTAATTGCTCTTTGTGAAACTACACTTCCGCTTCCGCTGGTAAGTCGCGCTGTCTTTTTCTTTATTTACATCAAAACGCAGCTAAAAATGACCATGTGCACCACGTGTAGCGTGTCCTAACGAACTAAACTGCTCGCACAATGTGAAAACGCTTCAACACGGAGGTCTGAGATCGACAGAAAGCTTTGTGAATGTGCACCAATGGGAATGCTGGTTGCGCCGACTACATGCTAATGAACACGAATTTCCTTTTAGGTTTAACCGAAAGTATAGTATATAGAACAAAAACCTTTATAAATTAACATAGTAAGGATCCGAGTTCAAGTAAACCAGATTTTACTACATGTAACAAGTAAAAGTTGAACATTACCATGGGAATGTAAAACCGTGAGTTAGACAGCTGAACGCACTGACTATAGACGTTCTTCCAACGGACGCTCAATATTGTCAGTGAGGTACATCCTTACCTGTTACTCCTCATAAGGAGTATCAGAACATGATGAATGGAGACATATGAGATATGATTAATATCTCCATCTTGTAGGGAACAGCAACACCCTACAAGACCCATTCTGACAAACTTGTAAACAAAAATTGTAGCTAATAAGTGAAAGTATTGGAGTAATGAGAAAGGCAATTGGTTCTCTGATGTTGCTTAAAACAGTATTCATCAATACCATGTTATATCATGATTTTCAGAATTTTAAATGACTCCTGAACATAGCTTTTATAACAGTTTCAATACAGCAATCATAACAGTTGTTATGTTTCAGTTACACTGTGTTTTATTAAAGGTAAAAGAGCCCTGGAAGAAGAAATTAAGGACATCAAATCAGTCAGTGACTCTTTGCAGAAAGAGCTGGAAACTTGTAAGACACAAAAACATCACTAATAATTTTATTTGATCCAAATATTAATGTTTATTTTATTATTTTATATTGTATATTATTACTAGGCATTGTTGTTTGTTTTTACAGTACAAACTGAAGCATACCAAGTGGAAGGAATCCATAAAGAAAAAGAAGGTACACGTGTTAGTCTAACCAACAATTGTAAATATGTAATTTATAATTGCTCAGTAAGAGATGTGATGCAATAAATAGGAGTGCTCTGATGAGCATAACAATTACTGTGTTGTTTTTCTCCAGAGTTGTGCAGGAAGCTGCAGTTCCAGTGTGAGGAGTCTGAGCAGGACTGCACCAGGTGAGCTCAACACTAACCGGATAATACTATTGAATGTCTTCAGCCAAAAGGAGTGTGCTTTAGTGTTTTTCTGAAGTCTGAACATCAACATTTTTCTCCATATTGTGAGACCTCAGTTGTGTACTTGTGATTTGTAACACTAGATGGCAGCAACTTATCATGGTAGAATCCTGGATATTCTATCCTCTGATAAACTGTCTGGCGTTAAACCTGTATTGAATTTTTTTTGTTTTTTTCAGTCCTGATGTTAGCTGTAAGGCTAGTTGAATTAATGGTACTGTGGAAATGTTTTTATATGTTTATATCTTGTATTGAGCGATGAATCGTGCGTGTGTTTCGCAGGCAGTTAAAGCAGAACAAGAAAAGTGACGAACTGCTGGAACAGTACAGATGTGAAATCCAGGAATTCAAGCTTAAACATCGGAAGCAGCGGTACCTATTAAAAGGGCAATGATATATTACTTTTTTTTTTTTTAAACGTATTGAACAACCTTGTAAATGTCAAATTTACTAAAGTCAGCCTTGTTTTTGCAGGATGAGGTTTGAAAACCAACTCCATCAACTGATAGAGCAGCATAAGAATCTGCACTCCATCTTTGTACGTTTTTCTATGTTATATAAAAATGAGTGGGACTTAAATCCCATCTGTACCCCCACACACACACACATCTATAAAATACAATGATGAAAATGTGACTTGTTGTTGATATTGTTAATGACTGTTGTCCTCCAAATTGTTACTTAGACTCCAGAAAGGCTACCAGATGAAATAGGGAGTGCTGAGAATACAAAAAGTCAGCTGTTATCAGCTGGTGAGTACCCAGCACATTCTTCTGCAAGCATGAATGAAGTAAAACATTTCTTTTTGTACATGCATGAATGTCGTGTTTGTTTCTATTTCCAAGCCCTTTGATCTGATGTGATTCTTGTAGAACAAATGAAGTTGGCTCAGCTGCACCGCCTCACTGAGGAGCTAGAAGAGGTGAAGAAACAGAGGCAGCCAGGGACAGCAACTACAGAGACTCAGGAGGAGTAAAACTGCATGTTTGTAGGTAGTTTTAAAGAATCAGCGGTAATAGTCTGGGTGAAAACCTTAAATCTCCCAAATGTCATCTTCTGAATCCATCAGTCCAAGGGTTGCAGAATCCAACCAAACTTGTACAGCAAAAAACTAATAACTAATAAACTAATGACTTTTAGTCGTGACTTGTTGATTTATAACAATGACATCCAAGTAAAATGTTTGCCTACCAAACTATATGTATTCATGCGTCCTTGGCTATTTTTTTCTAAGTATTTGATGTTTTTTATATTAATTCTGTGAGGCATAGGCTTGTTTTTGTAATCCAGTTTGTTGCTCGAATGTATGCCAGTTTTGATGTATTCATGAAACCTGAAGTATTTTACATTCTGTGACTGGTGAATGGTGTTTTTTGGATTGGTAAATGCCAGTAGTAGTAAACTTTATGGTACTATTTCATCTTGCTTAAGTATTGTGTATTGATATAAGTATATAATATATATATATATATATATATGTGTTCATGTATTTAAAATATAAAGTTGTATAAGTGTGACATTGTTGTCAAATGGGTTTTATTTTATGAATCTTAAAGAGCCTATAAATGAAAACAGTACAACCATTCACTACAATATACACACGTACTGTATATATGTGCACACAGCCACATTCAACTTCAGTTTTAAACAGATTTAATAAAAGACTTTTGCAGTATTTCAAATACAACGTAATACTATCTCAGGTTTAAAAAACAGAAGAACACATTGACCCTGTTGTGACTTATTTCCCCCTAATTAATGCCAATTAGTTTTTCCAGCCAATACCAGATACTTGTATATTATTAAATAATAAACACAAGGCACTTTGATAGTACAGTGAGGGTGATAAAAATCTAATTTGTCACTTAGAATATCACCAAGCCCTTTTTTATATAAATATGTACAATTTAATTCAGCATAGAAAACTGTAACCCCTGAAGTGTCCAAAGAGCAATAGATCTTACAATCTTTTGATGCACACACTGTACAAAAACAAACTAAACACTAAATTGTTTGATGCCCACCCAAGCTGTCAAGCAGCCTGGGAACTGTACCATATAACTAAATCTTTGGTTTAATCATGTTTACAGACCTACAAAAGAGTTACAAGTCCTGCGTAGGGCGTAGGTCTCAGAAGTTAGGTGAATTATGTAAGGAGGCATGGCCCTGAAGTACTGAAAAATGAATCCTTTTTCTCTTCCTTTCCTTTAGAGGTCATGACTAATTTAAAGGTCTGGGAAAGAAAGAGAAATGGGGTACATTTTTGAGTCATTTAAAAATTGTCTATTTTTAGAGGGATTCAGGGCAACTGTAAATGCTTTACATTTTTATTTACATAAGACAATGACTAGTACACTTGCATTCTTTTTAATTACACTCCTCTAACCATGAAAGCTTGTAGCCCCCCTCTCTGAATGGTTATTTGACATCTTCAACCCTGAGAAGTGGGTCCACGCCTTAATAGAAAGGTACATAGTGCTCTCTTGAGCAGGTAAAGTTCACTACAGGCTCTACTTTCTATGGAAACTACTGCTGCCACCTAAACATTACTCATACAACCTGTTCTTCATTCTCTATAATCTCACAGATTTGCTCTTAAATTTTCACCTTTCATCAGTTCTACATCTCATTCTATTCCTCTTCATATTCTCAGCTTTGCTTTCTGGTCTGGGTTAATAATAGTCCTTCTAGCTTTGGTAATGCCCTTGGTGGACCCTTGGCACACGGTGAATCCACAAGGACACTTTCTCCCATATTTTCCCAGTAACACAGACACTTGTAGAAACACACAGCACTGGTACTATACAAGTGCAGTCATACACCGCCATGTTTTATAACTGGCATGTATCTATTTTCTTTCCCTCAGGTGCAATATGTAGCGTCTCTCTCTTATCCTCTCTCCTCAGTCACGTTCATACAAGCTCAAGTAGTTGAGTTGCCCTACCTTTTTCTGTTTGGTAAAACATTAGCCCATGAAACCAGTATGCAAGTAGAGTCACTCTTCTTTCTCTCAGTCACCATATAAGGTAAAGTAGTACCAGGTCTTGGCAAACAGGCACATTCCAAACTCATTTTTATATATCGTCTTTTCAAGTTTTATTACTTAGTGTGAAAATCCAGGAAAGGCTGCAGCGTGGAGCCACAGAGGTACTATGACAGTGTTGTTGGCACGTATGGACAATAGGTCTTTTTGATCATCTTGGGTAAATAGTTTCCATATAAAAGGTCGCTCCTCCATCTTTTTCGTTATCCCAGGCTATTCCCCATCTGTTAACAGAACAACAGGGATAACAGTGAATGCAACAGAGTATAAACTCCCACCCACTTTCATCTGTCCTTTCCCTCCTCCTCCTCTCTACTGTCAATATTCTGAGGCTTCAGGGGACAGTACTAAGTACAGTGTTCTGTTTATCTTAATGACACTTAAATTTTACCAACAAAGGTAAAACCAAATTCAGTTGTATTAAAACAGAATAATAATCACTAACAATCATATAGTTGTACTAGACTTCTAGTGTATATATATATAAAGCAATGAACATTGGCTTGTCCACCAAAATGTATTTTCACAGCTTAAAAGCAGACACTATGTCAAACATTAATCTGTCATTGTTTGGGAAAATAAACTACTTTCAACTTTACAAACAACATCATTACTTCTATAATTATGTAGACCATGTACAAAAAAAATCATTTAAAACTTTACACATGATTGTGTATGTATATTTCAAAGACTTACTTCCACTTTCAAACTGAATGAACAAACTCTTATTTCAAAATAAAAAATGTTGTAATACCTAAACTTATATTTATGGCTCAAAAAGTTGCAAAGAGATAGTTTTCTCACATTTTACTTTTATAATTATACTGTATACTACTCACACAAGTGTACTTTATACTGCTGCATCTGATCTACTCAAACAATATAGGATTTGGTCTATATATTTCAAAGAGCTGGCTTTTTGTAATGTCCTTTAATCCAAACCCCTGATTCTACTAATGCGTCTTTACTACTTTTGTCGTTTACACCTAACACTACTTTTGCTTTTGTTCATATCTCTTTCCCATCCACGCTGCAAACATCATCCTTGCAGTGATAGACTACCTCAAAGCGGCTGTAGACCTTCTTCTCCTTCCTCAAACTCTCTATCCTCTTCAGCAATCCCTCGCGCTCCTGGACGTTGCCCTGCGGTCGCAGAAATCGATTCTTTTTTAGGGAGTTCTGTCTCTCCAGCCCCTTCTCTCCGGCGTCACTATCTCTGTCCCCTCCTGTTTCTTCTCGTTCCAGTCGGTTCTTCTGGCTGTTGGCCGAGATCTGCTCTAGAATGACTTTGGTGTCATCTCGTAGGTTGCTGCTGAATAGAACAGAGCTGCCCGGGGCCTGGTATCGAGATGGGCCTGATATGCCGGTTGATGTCTTGTGATTGGCTGTAGTTTGGTCGGTAGTGGTAGATCCTGTATCTTTAGCTGATGAAATCTGCTTTTTGTTTGAATCTCCAGTGACCTCTATGACCGTGCTCATGCCCCTATCATCTCCTGAAGATTTCCTTTCTTTATCCTTGGGCCCCAGGAATCCCTTTAGCCTCTGAGTCTGCTTCTTTAAGAAGTCGAGTGTCTTACCCTCACCCTTTCCCTCACCAAGTGTGTTGATGGATGTACTAGATCCCACAACTTTTTGCAGTCCTTCCTTAAAGTCATCACGAGGCAGAGTTGAAGAACTATGCGAGCGACTCTTTTTCATTTCACTCTTCTCTGCATCTGTAGCGTCTGTGGTCATAATCTCCTCGCCACAGGAGATGCGACGAGGATTCAGTCCTTTGAGCTTCAACGGGTCCCTCTTGAAGATATTAGGTGAAGAAAGGGGCTTTAGAGACTTGAATATATCCTTCTTTTGACCCTCTGATGCATTCTCCTCTATATGAGGTTGAGTTGTCTCTGAAGGCCTCAGGTAGCTTGCAGAAGGCTTGGCAGAGATTATGGGCGGTTTTGAGGAACTAATTGAAGGTCTGCGAGCGAGCTCTGCCAGTTTTGCAGCAATGTCTGGCTTCTTTGGTTCAGATTCTGCTGAACTAACAGAGATCTTTGGAGTCATCACAGTGTTTAGGGGAAGTTTATCCAAAAGGTCTGGCTTTTTTTCAGCAGGCTCTGGGGCTTTTAGTGATGACTCTGTCTCCATTTTTGAGGCTTTTCTCTTGGCAGCCAGGTCTTTGAAATACTGTAATCGACTGGCTGGGTCATTCATGTTCAGATTTGATGATGATGTCGTGACTTCAGATTTCTCGACAGTTGGTGTCGGCTTTACCTCTTCGTTAGTTTTCTGAGGCTCCTCTTTTTCTTTAATTTCATCTTTCAATCGAATCTCCTTTTCCTCTTGCTGTTGCTCTTTCTCCTTCTCCTTTTCTTTTTTCTCTTTCTCCTTCTCTTTTTCCTCAGCCTTCTTTCTCCACTCAAAAGGCTCACGAGACAATGACCTCCTCTTCTCTAGGATCTGGGCCACAATTGACGAAGTGCGTACTGAGTTTAACTCCTCTTCTTCCTCTGTGGCTGGTTTTAAGCCCAGGCTACCACTGTGCATCTCTGCCTTAGAAGATGAGAAAATAAGTGAGGAACGCAGACGAGAGCTACGTTGAAGGAGTGGGTTAACACGTGTGCGGAATGATTCATGTTTGGAAAGGAAGAGATCTGGAGCCTCTTTCACCTCCCCATCCACACCCACCTCCCTTGCTGCACCCCTCTCGGGCTCTCTCCCCTTTTCCTTTGCTGCCTCCCTCTCGACTGACGGAAGCAGACCCTTGGTTGTTGTTGGGGCAGAGTCTTTACTGTTGCTCTCAGGTAAGGTGGGCTTTCCAAAGCGTGGTCTCAGGATGTCTGGTCTGGGTTTGGGGGGAACATTCGGTGGCTCCTTTATTCCAAAGCGGGGAGCTGAACTTTCAGTTGCAGTTGGCTGCTGAGATGGTGGAGGATCTTCAAATGCATCAGGCCCCATAGGCTGAGTCAGACCTTCTTCTCCACTGTCCTCATAAGCGCTAAGATAGGAGTGGATTCTCCAACTCCTCAGGCCTTGCCTAGCATCTTCATCCTGCTCATGCTCTTGATCAGATTGTTTGGGAAACTGTTTCTTCTCTGGTGGATGGGGCTGCGTGGGTGAGCTCTGACAGGCATACGCCTGACCTACGGTTGGCCTCTTATGGGAGGAACCTCCTCCATACCTCCCAGCTACTGGAGGTGCATGGTGCCCCTCAGGTCCTCTCAAGTCCTCAGATGAAAAGTAATTTCGGCCATGGTTTCCAGGTTGAGGCTCCAGATCTGAGCGATAGCTTGAGTCTGAATACTGGTCAATGGAGAGGTGTGGAGGACAACCTCGAAGTCTGTCGTAGTGTCCGTGGCCAGAACCTGGCCCAGGCCCTTCAGTGTAGTAATGGATACTTTGGGTCTGCTCCCTGTAAAGAAAATACAGTGGTTCTTATTTGTTTGATTAAAAAATCATTGTTATGTGTAAAGACGTGCTCACAAAAGATGGTGATACATGTGATGATTCTGAATACTTCAGATTCCAAACAGTTGAAGGTATTAAAGGGTTAACTACCTGTGGAAGTCTGTCTCATCCAGATTATTCATGACTCTGTGCTTCATGTATTGCCTTGAAGATGTGTAGTTTTCCTGGGTTCCCTCTGCATAGCTGTGCCTCTTAAAGCCACTGGAACTCATCTCCATCTGCCTGGAAACTATGGACCTTCCTTGCTCCAGGAATGATTGCTGCAGACGAAACTGTTGCTGGGAATATTTCCCAATTGTAATTCCTGCCCCAGGTTCGATGGTGTGACGAAACGGGTCGTTCCTCCGGAAAGGAAGTGCAAGGTTACGATCAGAGTCTCCATAGGGGAAGGCAGAAGGAATGTCAGGCTGCCTGTGGTAACCTATGGGATTACGCAAAGATTGGGTCCTCTTCAAACCCAACTGGCTGCTGAAGTAACTGCTGGTGCTGCTGGTGTCAGAGATAGCAAGTGCTCCATCGGATGGGCCAATGACTAGAGGCTCTGACTGAGCAAAGAGAATGCGAAACTCTTCATCAAAGGTGGCAACCAGCTCCCCAAGGAAGAGGTGGGCGATGCAGCGGTGGATCTTTTCATAGGACCACATGAAACTTTAAGAAAAAAATAAGAAAGAATAGTAGAGACAATTAAAGTACTTGCATTTACAGAATGAATGGAAATTTAATGAACTCATAATAAACACGATTAAATGACTCACCTGTAGTTGCCACTGAGTACTGCCCTGCAGTCAGCCAGTAGGAAGCGATCTTTCACCTGCCCCTTAAATGATTTCCCTGTCCGGGAATAATAGGTTATTCCTACTACAGTCCTGACACGCATCATCTGTAAAACAAAATTTCAATCATGTTATGGACACATGCAAGCCTTAGTGGAAATTATGTGTTATAAATATTTAAATCACTCAATAAATGCCACAGGATAGCCAACTGTTAGCCCAGTCTTTTGAGGAAATATAATGAGTAGGCAAACTCACAGGAATTAGGTCCAAGTTGACTTTGCAGTTCATGACCATAGAGACAAAGTGATGGACTTCCAGCTCATCCAGCAGAATGTAAACAGGAACGTGGCGTGCTGCTGCATCCAAGAGGTCCGCAAAAATGTCAACATCTGTGAACTTGTCCATCACTACAGCAATAACCTGGAGCAAAAGAGAAAAACACAGAACAAAACTAGTCAAGGTTTGGTCAGTATAATATGGTCTTTGTTAGTCTAGTTTTATAATTACTTTGTAGCCTTGTTCCTGTTAGTTAACTGAATAGATTATTTAAAATTGCAACATCTGAACACTGACATAATTTAAAGGAACTTTGGCAGTGGCAACTGTTCATCATGTTTATCAGCAATAGAAGATAAAGCATAGCAACATTATGCTCTCAAAAAAGGACTGTAAATAATATGTACATGTTTATGGTACTTTTGACGGAATTGCGTAAAGGTTTCTCCTGAAAGTGTGAAAATTAAGTAGGATGATAAGACTAATTTATTTTCTACAGATACTATGAAAAATTAAATACTGAATTCAAATATTGCAAATATTGTGCTACAATGAACACCTCAAACAAATAACTAAGACAAAATGTGCAAATAACTGCACTCAGTGTATCAGCAATACAATGTAGGTGAATCTCTACTAAATTTACATAAACAAGGTATAGAAAGATTAATGACTCCTGTCTCTTAGCACCTGTTTGTCTTCTATGTGCATGTTGAAACACTTTATGCCTCAGCACAGGAGAGTCACAGTTGTACATTTTGTAAAAGAGACAGCCATGTACTCTCTAAACACAGAGAGAAATGGAGGACGGACAGACACGGTCAACCACACCAACAGGTTTGACTGCTTGTGACATTTTGCATGTACACTTTGTGTTAATTTGATTTTTAATTTAGCCAAAGGCCAGCGAGTAAGAGCTTCATCTGAAAGGGAGTGGTGGCAAAGTTGGCAGTGGCAGACAAAAAGTAAGATTAAACTAACAATCAGATAGCATAACCCACACATACACTAGTCACTGGCAGCCCTTTATCTCAACTGTTTTTTTCTTTTTTTAAGAGATCATTTACAGTACATACTGATAAGATGGAAAAAGAGGATACTCTGGTAAGAAAATATCTGTTAATTTATTATATCATGGTGTTTCCCACCCATCCACTTTTAAATCAGCTATGAAAAAGTAGTCTATGTGCATAGAAACAAATAACATATGTAGCATATTTGTAGTGACTGAATAAATGTGAATTTATGAACATGGAATGCTTTGATCCTCAGATCATGCCATTCTTTCGCAGAAATACCTGCTGAAAGCAAACCATATATGCAAGTTTAACTAATCTCCCCATTTCCTTTTACTTACTTGGCATGCACTCTTGATGAGTCTCCTGGCCTGCTCCTTGATGCTTGGCATGTCTGGGTCGGAGGGGTTGACCAGAGTGGTGACCTCTGTGGGCCCCATGAAGCTGTGCTGTGGCAGCGGCCAGCCCAGGTCCAGCCCCGGGGCAGCCACGTCGGACTGCATCGGCCAGTAGGTGTCGGAGGAGCCATCAGCCTCTGGACCTCCCTCATGGTATGTCAGCTCTGGGAAGCTGGAGGTCTCTTTGGGAGCCTGTATTGTGGACTTGATGAGTTCAATTTCTGGCTGTGCCAGGAAATTGACCACATCTGCAGTCTGGAGGAACTCATAGTAGCCCTGGTGTGACAGGAGACACACCCAAATTCATTACATCATAAAACCAATGTATGTCTTTTGGAATATTTTAAATAAATATTAATTTGATACACACATAAAAGCACACAAATAGAAAACTGGAGTGTTACCTGGGTGTCATTTTCTATCAAAGCGTCAATAGCTAGACGGTACTCCTCACGGTAATGTGGGGCCAGGTAGTTTGGGTCGAGGGGGTTATCACCAATCGATGAACTCTGAGATCGGTGTGCCATGGTTGGAGAGGGGTGGGGTCAAAGGTCAGGGCTCAGGGGTGAGAGGAGGAATTTGAACCTGTGTAGAAAAGTCAGAAAGAAAGAAAAGGTCAGTGCACAGAGAAATTAGGTTGTGATGTGATGCACAATAGTATTATTAACACCTTATTATTATTTTTATTATTATTATTATTATTATTATTATTGTTATTATTATTATTCATTTCTTCAGCCATCTGTACAGCCTGTTTTAGTGTTTTAGAGAAATAACATTATAGGTTTCTAAGAATCTCAGAGCAAACAGGTACACAAAGCAATTACATATGCTCATGTGTTCAGTCACATTGCTTTTGTAGCTGCAACTAGATAACACCGCTCCTCCATCCGTGATATACAATTCTCATAATTCAACTAAATATTCCTTAGGGTGGTGAGAGGAAGAATGCTTTGTGTCAGGATACACAAGTAGACAGATTACCTATAACCTCTTACACAAAGCATCTATTGTTGCCGAGTCAAAGCCTCTGCAGTAAGTTTAACGAGTACACCTTTCATATTAACACACCTTTACTGGTAAAGGCAAATGAATGCAGTCGAGGAGAAAAAGATTATTATTAAGTTATGTTTGATGTATTTTAATGCAAGGTTGATGGTTTGTTTTTATTATTGCCATTAATAATATACAAATACAAAATATATAGGTTTTACTAAACTAAAAATAACTGTTGACAACTCATGCCAAATAATACTTGAATGGATGATCTTGGACAATAATAAAGAGCAATCCAAATAGATAATTTCCAACTTACTAGGACAAAATATCTGACATTTTTGTCATTACTCAGTGTGCAATGCATCATCTGGGGCATCTTATCATTTTTTATGTCTTCTGTAGTTCACTGTAGACTCCATCTTTATAGTTAGTGTCTGTGATTAAAAGTTGACATGACTTATGCTCTCATTTATGGCATCACACACTCTGCTTAATAACGTTAGAATAGTATTCAGTAACTAAATATCCTGCTCATGATAGCACCAATGATTAACTGAAATTCAATCTGACTTGTGAGAAAGCTGTGCATAAAGATAAGAACAGAGAAAAACAACAGGATATGGAACATCGGAGTAAGAAAGACGAAAGTCAAGAGAGAGAAAAAGGGAGGTGTAAGGGAGAGTGGGAAAGGCATGAAGAGGTGTATAGACAGGTTCTCTTATATCTCTGCTCAGTAAACCTTTCATGATGGTGCGTCATGGTTCAAGTTGCTACTCAGACCTCATCCTGAAAAATCTGTGTCAGCTATAACACACAAATTGATTTACGAGAGCGCGATGAGTAAGCTATTTGCTATGCCATGACTTGAACTGACTTAAACTTAATTTAACGTAGTAAAAGGAACATTGTTACATAACTAATTTGTGAACATGCGATTGTTTACATGAGAAAGAGAGGGTTGGGAAGTTTAGGATTCCCTTCGCAGAACAACAGACCTTAAGAGCCAAGTTCAACATTATTTACATAATTCCATATGCAAAAAAATCGAGTCATTAGATACTTAACCAATTCTCTCACTCCAAGCCCAAAAGACACAATAAGCCACCATTGAAGAAACAAGATAGATGGAAGGCAAGGTCAACTAAATCAGACAAACTTTGTGACAACAAAACACAACAAGGAAGGAATGACAACAACAAAAAAAATCACACTTTCCTTAAAGTCCAATGTGATGCCATCAAATAGCCTGTTTTGTCAGAGCAACACATTAAGACATAAAGATATTTAGCTTACTATCACATAAGAAAAAGAAAAGCAGCTAATCCCCGCAACTGAGAAGCTGAAACAAGGCAATCACTGGCATTTGTGCTTGAAAAATGACTTAAACGATTAATGGATTATCAAAAAGGTTGCAATGAACAATAGTTGGTTCAATCCACTTTGGCCATCATTATTGCTACTATATCTGCAGCCCAAAGGTAAAGTAGACAATCACTGCCATTTGTGAGATTTTGTTTGGCATTAGATGAAGGAAGAGAGAAACAGGATGAACACATGTGACAAAGGTCCCAGGCTGAATTCCAAACCACAACACAGTTTTGACTTATGTACCATCGACTAAGCCAACCAGGACACCCCCCTCACTGATATTTAATGTGGTCCTGACAGCGTATTGGATGGGTCATCTGATGGTGGATATCTAGGTTAACAACCACTAAACTGTTGAAGTATCCAAAATAAGCAAGTTAAACACTTGCTAAATCTCAGGAATATACATGTGTTCCTTCTGCACATTACAGTTTGTGGTCAAAACAGGAAGTGTTTTTGACTGTGTGGATATATCACCATGGAAATGTACAGCCTTAGGAATTATGATTGACAGTCAGGGTACATGCTCAGGGTGTGTGTGTGTGTGTGTGTGTGTGTGTGTAACATGGGGTCTGAGTGGGAGGGTGAGTGGGTGTTTTGTAATGTTGTAGCCTGCTTTAGAAGTGACGTGTTTTCTGTAAACTTCCACGCACACTTAGAGAACGGTGGTGATAGCAGAGGGCCCAAGTCCTAACCCGCAATCACTGGGAGAAGCCGGTTTACTCAGAGGCCTGGTGAGTCACCGGGTAGCCCGGCCTGGCCTAGCCTGCAGATAACTTACAACAAGCTGCTTTGTGGTGATTCATCTGCTGGCAAAATGGCTGACATCCTGTTTCCTTACTTCTTTCTAGCCATAGAAATTAGGCCTTTGCGGTGTGCTATTGCCATTTAAAAGTTCCACGGTGGGAAGGGAGGCATGTTAGGCGCGCGCACTGCGTGCATTGAATAATCAGGCCAAGTTTCTAAAATGGAAGAATCATAAGTACTTTGATCTGTTTTGTTTTGTTCTTTATTTTAAAGAAATCTAGCAGCCTTGGGGCTTGATCTGTATACAAGTGAATTGTGCTGAGGCAGCAGTAAAGTGCATACCTGAGGACTTCTGATAACATTCATGAACTGAGAGATGTGTACCTACTTGTGCTCGTCATAATGTCTAAACCTCAGAAAAGCCATCTACCATGTGTGTCTGCGAGTGTTTTCAGATTATTAAATAGTTATTACTACTGTTATTGTCTTTCAGTTACAAAAATAAAGAGGACTGCAACAAACGGTTACTGTCATTATCGAATAATATTTTCTTGATTAACTGTTTACTCCAAAAATGTCAAAAAACAGTGACAATTGCCCAGATTGCCCACTGTTACCCACAGATCAAGGTGACGTCTCTAAGTTGCTTGTTCAGTCTGACCAACAGTCCAAAACCCAAAGATAGTCAGTTTACCATCACATAAGACAAAGAAAAGCAGCAAATCCTCACAACTGAGGAGCTGGAAGTAGGTAATTGATGACAGTTACAACACTCCACCTTAGAGGAACATGGCGAACCTTTGTAAATCAACCCTGAGGTGAATATGAACTAAGTGGGTGACTCAAGAGCACAGAAGCACTAAAGAGAGCCCAGGGGTTTCTTATTCACCGTCCTGACCTCTGGGTCACTGCAGAATGAGACAACAGAGGAATAACACAATGTAAGAAGCATGACGGACTTTCTCCACCTCACCTGTCTGACATGGCAGGATATTCAAACAAATGCGGCTGCTTTGTATGTTGTTATAGCAACCGCAGTAAGCATCAAACTGAAGATAGTGACACATGATCATAGGGATCTTTCTCTCTCTCTGTTCCTCCCTTAGTTATAAAGCTTTCTGTTGCCCACATGAGGACGAGCCTGCCCTAAATGCACCATTAACAAAGCCAGTTTGAAACACTAAACCGCCGCAGGGTAGGCAGGCGGCAACCGACTGCAGCTCCTCAAGGCTGATAAACCCAATATTCAGATGTGCCCAATGTTTGCTCACTAAGCGTGTAAATGGTTTATTCTCTGAATTCCTGCATGAACATTGACACGAGAAGAGGGAGAGGAAGAGTAAGTGAGGAGCTGAGGGAGGAACATTTTTTAATCTGTCTCAACATGTGAATCAGAGAAATAAGCCTGAGGAGACACAAACTATCACGCACAAACTCCAAAAAATATTTTCACTGTCTTCCGGTTTTCTCTCAGACATGCATCTGAACACGCCTCACTAAACAAACACTATGATTGATCCGACATACCTCTTCAGTCGATTCATTTTATGTGATAATTCAATGTGAATGGAGTGAGAAAACAATACCTGAAAACAGGTTAAGCCAGTAATCTTCTGATGCTCCTGTCAGGACCTTTAATGCCACTTTCGTCAGATTAGCACACAAACAGAGATAAGAGCAAACAGAGCACGACTTGTCTCTCTGTACATCATCACACCTCAGTCGGGCTGTTGAATGCCATAACAAAAAGACAGCTGAAGGTCAGGTGAATGTGTAGCCTACTGTAGCTGAGAACACATGGCGGCACCGGTCCTCCCCTTTTCTAAATGTGTATTACCCAGCAGCACTGCTAGAAAAACAGGTCCTCTGAGATCCTTGTCATCTGTTCCAACTGCCTTAATGTCTGCGGTCATCTCAAGTGGAAAACCCAACAATAAAAGCATAAAAATGTTTCTATTTTGCTTCCTCTCTCCTCCAAAAGCACAATATTGCTCATACATGAATTACAACACCTATACAAGTCGACAATGACCCCTTGTAACACATACAATGTAAACAAAGCTATGAATGGGATGCAGCCTCTGCCATATGGCTAGTGTGACAAGATGAAATCTATAATAAGAAGCATACAAGCACAGACGCACCACAAAAAAAGCTGGCACTACAAACTTTTCCCCCTCAAATTACAACCATATGTTGGACTATTCCTTCCCGGTGACTCACTTTGAATAAATCGAGGCAAAGCCTGTGAAGGTGAAGTTTAAATTTAATATGTTGTTTCTTTGGGTCAAATCTGCAAAACAAATTGATCTGTTTGTGTGGGTGTATGTGTGTGTGTGTGTGTGTCTGCAATGCTATCAGAGCCTATAGATCAAAGTATGTAGGATGATGTAGGTGTCTTCCTTGCTCAACAGACGAGGCTATATAATTAGGCATAGACGCTGTATTATCTCACCATTATCTTTAAATTAGAGGGATCTTAAGCTAGCCTAATGACACGACCTGCAATACTGTGCATAGCATTGTGCAATCAAGACATTAGACCTGCTTGTAAAAGTGTCTCTGCCTTTTCAAGCATTATTTATAGTTCCCTACAGTACAAAGCCCTACAGAGTTTGAAAAAAAGTAGCTATTTTTCTTCAAAGGACTGGGGAGAGAGCAGCACAGTAGTGCCACCCAGAGCCTTCTGTGTGCTTGGACTATAAAAACAATACTGTTCAGGTTTTGCAATGCATAGCAGCTACCTGGATGACTTAATCCTCTATAAACCTAAGGCAGCTGGTAAGGAAAGTAACCAGCATTTCACTTTTTTTTTATTCCACCCACATTAATGGAGAAATTAATGGAATAGAATGGACATAACTAGGATACAGTTAGGAAATATTAAACCAGGAAGATACCATTAAAATAGACAAAAACACAATAGATATTAATAGGCTAGAGCACGGGACAAAACAGAGTGGAACAGAATATGCATAATACATTAAAAAGATATAAGACAGGACACAATAGAATAGAATAGAACTGACCCTCTGTACAAATAGTCCCTTTGACCCAGTTTGAACTTGCAAACTTCGCCTATATTTCCACTCCGTACCTCCTAACTTTGCTGCAGAACTTGTCTCTTCTTTTATCTTTGTACCGGACGGGTATCGCTCCCCCCTGGTCACGCCGCCTATGTACGTCTCCTTCCCGTCAGTGCGTCACATTCCTCAGATCGGGCAGGAACTCCACCCAAACCTCCGGTGTGCACCCCCAAGTGCCGACCACGAAGACAGGCGAGGGCGAACACGGACTCCAGGCCCGGGCTGAGTGCTTCACTGGGCGGTGTGTGAACCTCCAGAGCCGCCGCCACTACGGCACAGAGGAGCGCGGTGAATGAGGAAGGAGAGGGGCGAGTCCTGTTAGGCAGGGCTTTCCCACCGGTGTGACTCCTCCCAAACCCGTTGATCACTGGAAACAAAGATCATTGGATCACTCCCAGTGGTATATTTCAAAAGTGCTGGCCTTCATGTCATGGCTGCTAATTGGTGTCTTAAATGTAGCTTTCATGAAACAGAGGAGGACGTTTCTCCAAACTTTTACCCAAAAGATTTTTTTGTATGTGCCAATTTGGGTCAACAGCCAGCTATTTCACTATTTCACCCTTGTACTGACTCTTTACACTGTTTTTTCTTGTCTTGTCTTTTCACTTGTTTTGTTTTGTCTTGGTGCTTATGTTGACTTCCTTGTAATATTAAATGTAGCACCATTGGACCTAGAGAAATTAATTTTCATCCCTACTGTACTTGTATATGGATAATTTGACAATAAAGTTATCTTGAGTCCCTGGAAGACTGGCAGTGTGTGGAACGAGTTTAAAGCTGCACTATGTCATTTATTAAAGAAGAAATAACAGTCTTCCTCATATAAATGAAAATTCACAGTCAATAAAATGTAACATAACCATTTCTCAATTCAGTACACTCAGTGGTTTTTGCTGCTACAGCCTTACTTGGTCAGGTATGACCAGTAGCTTATGATGACTACTGTTAGCTAACTTTATATATATATATATTGCTGTGTAACTAACTTTGCTGTTTCAGTTTGCTGACTTTATGACTCTTTTCTTTTTGTGTTATTACATTTTAGCATTTAGGCCTACATGTTTTTTTTTTCTTTGACTTCTAAAACTATAACAACTGAGCAGACAAGGCAAAAGTTACATAGGCTCACAGACCGTGTTCCTTACTGGAACATTGTGTAAATGAGTCACCTGTTGTTTTTCTCCATGCCAAAACACTTGTGCTGAGTCAGCAGACTTCAGCAGTTCCTTTTTCTATATGAATCTGGCAAAAAAATAAAAAAACAGCATCCTTGCTGAAGGCTGCACCTCTCCATTACTCCTTCTGTAATATGGACTGGATTTGGGAAGCTTGTTGTTCTAAAGGCCTTACAGACACAGTGTAGGTCAAGTAACCATACTCAGATCCATTGACACTGTTTGTCTTGGGTGTCCCCAACATATAGACGTATATAAACCATCAATTGTAGGTGATACAGGATTTAGCAGCACACTTTAGGCCAAAAGGTGAATGAGTATTTAACTTCAGTCTCAACCATTTATCTGTTTCACTCTCTTTCTTTTTGTCTATCTTAATGTACTTTTCACTACTTCTCTTTTTGATTCTCGATCTCGCTCTCTCTGTTTGTGTCACTCACTAGTGCTCAAATACGCCAGCAGCCATGACATTAAAACAAGGCATAATGCAGGTAAAAGTGTACACCGCTGTGTGTGTGCACTTTATATGGGTCGTCCTTTGTCCTCAAATGTGTCAATCAGATAGAACACACCTTGTTTCATGGCCCTCTGATAGCAACACACACACACTTATGAGTATGATTGTGTGTTCAGTCCTGCTCCTAAGGGCGTGCCTCTTGTTTGAATGTCTGCCTGAGCACCCATATCCTAGTAAGTTGTTATACACTATAGCTCTCACTTTGCCCGTTTACTCTTTTCCAGTTCATGCAAATATGCAACTCTCAGCATGCCAGAGATATGAAATGAGAATTGAGTGTTTGCATACAGCTGTGTGAGTGTTTCACGTAGCCTATGACAGTGTGCAATGTGTGTGAAATAATATACGATGAAAGAAGTATGAGTGCCAGGAGAGAAAGTAACCCAAGTGTTTGCTTACATGAGCAAGCTCTGGTAACAAACACTAGCAGGTATACAGGCGCTGAAACGTGGGGTGCGGCCGCTGCAAGGAATGTGCTTAAGGCATCTTACCACACCCAACGTCTGTCTCTCTCTCTCTCTCTCTCTCTCTCTCTCTATATCTCTCCTACACATTGCTCTGCCTCTCTCTCCCCATCGTCCTCCCTCTCTGAGTCACCTGGCAACCATTGAACAGGTATACAGGTTGAGGCAGCAGCTAAATCCTGGCATGCATCTCAACATGCCTGGAGGAGGAGTCTGCCTTATCTGGGACTATTTGAATTCAAGCAAGCTTTATTGACATGGCTGTTAGAGTTCAATGTTGACAATGCAGTTATATATATATATATATACACACATATTAGGGCACACACTGTAGATATATGTAGTGACTAAGGTATTACTAAGGTGTTGGGCCACCACAAGCCTCAAAAACAGCTTCAGTGCTCCTAGGCATAGATTCTACAAGACTCTTCATGAACACATTTCCTCATTTGGTGTTTTGATGCTGGTGGTGTAGAGCGCTGACTGGCACATCGGTCCAAAATCTCCCATGGGTGTTCAGTTGGGTTTAGATCTGATTAAATTCCTTTACATACTCATACTCGTACATACAGTACATTCCCTGTATGGAAGCATCTGCATTCATTAAGTATATAGCTATAGATATTTTATATACAGTGTATATATATATATATATATATATATATATATATATATAGGAATTGAAACTTGTAATAATAGAACATAATATTAGAATAAAAGTCATATGTTGTTGGCACACAATCTCACCACAGGGTCCATTAGTAGCTTTTCTGAAGCTTTTCATCATATCACATGATCTTTCTCACCAAATCAAGTTTCCCTTGTTGTCATGGAATTGTAGATGTTAATATTTTCAATTTTATTTTACAATCTCATTACACGGTGCATCAGTAGCTGTTCTGGAACTTAATATCTAACATCTGTTTAGGAAGACCATGTGACATGACTGAAAGCTCTAGGTCAGCAACTAATGAAACTTGTGGTGAGATTGTTTTGTCAACTGCTGTTTTCAAGGTCAACAATGAACTTTCAGTCTCAAGTCAAATGTTGTTTATACTGTCATAGTGTCAGTGTAACGCCGATACGCTGTTACATCTAGCTAAGATGCTAAGATGTCTACCATTATGTGTTATAATCATGAAGGTTATAATGTATTATATAATATAATTAAACAGCACCACAAACTGCAGCCTCCAAAAACATTACAACCTTCATGAAGGTAGAATTCATTACAGGACTGTATTAGTTTTAGCTAGTTAGCTAATAAACTGGGAACATAGAGTTTTATAATAGATGTTAAATATGGTATCATCTTCTTCTTTCAGAGAATAAATGGGAAACCAATCCATGCTTTCAAATTGAGATATGAGACGAAAGCACAATAATTCTGTTGGAAATGGAGAGTAGCTTTTAAAGCTATTTGTGGATTTTTTCCTCCACTTGTCAACAACTAATGTAGTCGTTGTCTATAGACTCAATCACCATTTACTTGGATTCAGCAGAAATTTACTTCAGTGCTGTAGAAAAGAAATACAAAGAGGTTACTCTGTGAGTCTGCTCTTGTCTCGTCTCTCTTTCTTCCTCTGTCTGGTGCTTGCATCTCTGTGGCCCTGTGAGCTTTCCCAGCATGCTTTTCTCACACTGTAATGTCACACCTGAGTATAAGGTGACTCTCTGGAGCCTGGGGCTTTGAGGTCATCTTTACACCACTGTGCCTGAAGGAAAGGTGCACACACACACACATACACGTGCACTTCAACGCTATACATTATATGGGTTGCTATGCATGTGTGTGGGGGGGGTGAGTAGCAGTGTGTACATGGACTCTCATGCCAATGAGATGACACTACATTCCCATTACCACCCACCATATAATGATATTTCCCTTTAGTTTCTTCAGTGTGCAGGTCCTTTATTTTCTCCACAGAAGAAGATCCTGTAAAATAATTCTTCTCATCAGCTTTTAACGAGCAAGAGATTAAAACATGATCCTCAAAAAGTAAAACAATACTGTTACAGTGTATGTGTGTGTGTAACTAAGAGACCTGATTGCGTAATTGGCATTATGTTGTTAAGACAGATAACACCTAAATAATCATTGTCAAGTACTTCTAGAATACATTTGTCTTATGAACCTGACAAACCCGTGTGTGTGTGTGTGTGTTATCAAATGTGTGTGTATATGTGTGTGTGTGTGTGTGTGTGTGTGTGTGTGTGTGTGTGTGTGTGTGTGTGTGTGTTCCTGCTTTGACCAGAGCTGCAGACCTTGTCAGGCAACTCTGACAAGCATTATTATCAGTTTTTAGTAGTGGGTGGGGCATCATAATGAACTGTAAACAACCGAAAGGAAAGAAGGAAATTCCCATGGTTTTTCATTTATAGAAAGTGTGTGTGAGAGCGAGAGAACTGATGGAACGGCGTCACTACATACCTGTAATAGGTGTTGTCATTCTGATGCTATTATTACCACTGTATTGAAATGATGATAATGATTATTCAGGAAACACCACGCATAGCTTAACAGACAGGAAACAAAGTCTGAGTAAACAGGGGTCGGATTTATTAAACCAGCTTGACACCGTCATGCTGTTACAGCGCTCCAAGACTGGCATGAATTGGCATGATATACTTGTACTACTACTACTAATTTATAATAATAAACTTGAAACAGCAACAAACATTTAATGAGCACAAGAGTAAGACATTCAATAGCTTTATTTTCAGCTTCACCAGACAGGACAGCTGTGCTCAGGGAGCACTCTTTGGCTCTTACAGAAAGTTTATATGTCAATAATGCAGTTGAGGTTGAAACCACAAGTGCTTTTTCCAGAATTAATGAAGTCCTAAGACAGGTCTAGGTGTGTAAAGCACTCCAGAGGTACAGCTAGAGATCAAAAACAGTTTTACCCTCTTTCAAAGCAGAAAGGTGGCACAGATGAGTGTTTGCACTAATAACTCTTGGGTTTAATTTTCCAAGAAGGTTAAAGAAAGTCAGCAGGTGGACAGGGCTGATAGAGGCGTAAACATGAGGTAATGCGATGGATATCACTCACCAAACAAAACGGACTGGCAAAGCAGTTAAAACTTGATGGGGGCACCTGTTTCACACAAATGCTACCTGGTCATCATCATTCATAGTGTTTGGTGTTAATGTTTAGGTGTAAAGTATGGGGTGCCTAAATACATCTGGGTGGACTGAAAGACATATAGTGCAGTACATGTATGTGAAACTGGTGACACTTTAACTCAGTTGTATTGTTGATTCTGTTTCTTTTCAGTGAACTGGTTGAGCAACAGGTGTTGTTGTGTTAATATAAATGACACAATTTTAATCTACATGGTATTCCTAGGGCAAAATGGGTCCTCTGGGCTGTAGGGATAAATTAAAGATCACATTTTGTGTGATTGATCTCGGGCATTACTTCACCTATGGCAAGGAGGAAGGAACACATTCTTATGGGTGAAATCTCGCGCAACAGTTGTATTGAGAACTTAATCAGCGAAGCCAATGGGTTTTGGCAGATGGGTCATTCAGATTAACCTAATGGTTGGCACTAACTCTTCAGTTTCCTGTACTCAGATATTTAAAGTATATTTACTTATTGTAATACGAATGCAAAGTTGATCCAGTTTGCCTGCTTCTGAGAAACAGTCAGTGGCTTGTGGGAAATCCCAGGACTCCTTAAAATACTTGTGTCCACTGTGCACCAAAAGATGCCACCCTCATGTTAAAATACACTGTAATAAAGTCCAGTCCTGTCTTATGCTGCCCCCTAGTGAACTGAACTGAACTGAACTGAACTTGAGTGTGTTAGCGGAAATGTTTTATCTCTTGCATCATACTTGCAATCATGTTACTGTAAATGAAACAAAAACTCAAATATTCAAATATTAATATTTAGATATTCATATTCCACACACGATGCAATGCCTGTAGATTATCAGACGAGTCAAAACTATTATTTAACTTAATATATCAATAAATAATAGTGTAAAAAGAAATATAAAGCTTTATTTATTTCACGTCCAATCAGTTGGCAGAAGACAAAAACGTTTTATTTTTTTCAATCAGTTGATAAACTGTATTTTACTCTTTTATTGCTCTTAGGTCTTAGCACACATTGAATCATTTATCTGTTTCATATTTTCCCCGCAGCCATTAACAATGCCCCCCCCCCCCAGTAGAGGGAAAATGAATCTATGATGTTAAGTTTCGTTTTCCAAAGCAGCAGCTGCTGACGGATGATAAATAGAAGAGACTGTCTGCAGAGCGACGTTCTCGTGCACTACATCAGACAACAGATCATCGAACAACATGAGCACATCTACAGGTAGCACGTCATACTTTTTGTAGCCTATCTAATGTATGTATTTAATTGTATGTAATATGCTTTTTAATTTGGTGCCATGCAATAGGCTATTTGTTTTGATCAGTTTGACGCCATTGCTAAAACGTCAAATTTTCCGGTGTTGCCTATATTTACAGCATTGTTTTTAAATTTTCTTGTGATGTTAAGTAAGGATTTTTTATTCAAAAAGATGGAAGAAGGGTGTGACCCTAATTTCCAAAAGGCAGACCTGACTAAAACATAATTTTGGGGGGTCTAGGAACAACTTCCAAGACTCTTTTTATTTCCTTTTAGGCGTACATGCTGAGTTTGTTCATTTACCAGGAAGAGCAGTGTCTCTTGTTTTTTTTTCACTGTTGTGACACAGAGATCTGCATTTTATTGACAGCAAAGCTACCTTTATTTGCATTTCTTTTCCACTCCTGCAGATTGGGTTCCTTCCTTGTGGCTGGATACCTTTGATGAATTGCTGAACGATGACAATGAGCTGGACTATGGAGACCAGTGGACTCTCAACTTTAACTACAGCCAGACAGACACAGTAACCAAGGAGGAGAAGAAGAGAGGCTGGAAGGTCTACAGCCACTGTGCCTATGGAAAGTATGTATTGCTACTATATTCTCAAAGATATCATTCACAGTAATAGACGTTCAGGTCAAGGTGGATAAAAAATGTTGTCATAGTTGGCTAAATATACAGTAGGTGGTGTTGTTATGCTTTCTCAGACTTCCTGTTGCAACTTCTTGCCAGGTCATATGATGAAATGATTGCCTGATAGGGAGCAGGTCATGTGCAGTAGTAAAACAGTGTCATTTTGTGGAAAAAGCTGGTACTGCACCCTGGTTATGGCGGGGAATATCATTAATTCTGCTTTATGGCAACTCAGAAGAGCACAGGATGTGAAGAAGTATTCAGATATTTTACTTGAGTAAAAGTAGCAATACTACACTGTAAAAATACTTTCAAAATCTTACTTAATTGAAATACAAAAGTATTAGCATCAAAATATACTTGAAGTACCAAAAGTAAAAGTATTCATTATGCAGAATTGCCCATTTCAGAATCATATATATTTTATTACTGGATTATAATTAGTGATGCATTAATGTGTTCATCACTTTAATGTTGCAGCTAAAGATTGGGCTCATTTTAATTACTTAATATACTGCTGGGTAGCTTAACCTATAATGTATTAGCTGATTTACATTTTGTATTAATTATCTAAATCTAAGTAATCTAAATCGAGTTACTTAGTAAGTACTAAGTAACCAGTACTTGTACTAGTACAGTACTTGAGTAAATGTACTTAGTTACATTCCACCACTGGATTTAACCAACAAAGTTTTGGGAATATTGGCCATTTCCCATTGAAATGTTAGTATAACAATTCAGAAACTTCATTTCAAAAACATTCATAACTTATAGGAACAGTTGCTGGCCCTCAGGTAGGATCTCATTAACCCTGTGAAGCTCTGTGCCTCTGACCCTCATTTACTGTCTTCTCATATCCACACAGATACCGGTGTACATCCTGCGACAAGATCTGGCCTTCAGCACGTGTGGTGGTGTTGTTCCGCTACCGGCTGCGGAGTGACCGGGGGACAGTGATCATGCGCCCCTTTGGACAGGCCTGTCGCCGTTGCCGAAACAATACATTTGAGGACCCTGGTTTTGCCAAGAAAGAGGTGGAGGAAGCCTTGCTCAAGCTGATCCGCAAAATCCGGAAGAATTGCTACGGAGATGACGACTACGACGATGATGATGATGGCTCGTCAGCAAGCTCTACCACAGTGTGGACCAAACCGCATGAGGCTTCCCTGTGTCAGGCCTGCATTATGGGTATTTGCTGTCAGGATGATGACTAGAAGTGTGTGTGTGTGTGAGAGAGAGACAAGAGAGACTGACAGTGGCCAGATGTGTGCAGGTTGGCAGAGATGCTCCTTTGTAGTTTGCACATGCCCTTTTTTCCTAATGTTTCAACGTTGGTTAATTAAGTCAGAATGTAGGTTAATGGTGTGTTATGAAAATGATTATGACCAATAATAAGATTGTTAAAAATAAATATATCAATTTGTATCTATTTTGTATTTTTGTCGCTACTAATGAAGTCTTAAGTCTGAACATGTTTTGTTTTTGGGGTAATGGTTATTTCATGGATTTATGTATGAGTATGGAGGACAAGTGGTGGAATGTAACTAAGTACATTTACTCAACTACTGTACTTCCATGTTATACTCTTTATACTCCTCTACAGTTCAGATGCAAATATTGAATCTATAGCTGTAGTGACTTTGCAGATAAAGATTGTACATGTGAAACAGATAAACATGAGAATAATATGGGAGTTATAGATTAACCTATCCAATTAAAATGATCTCCACTTCAATCAGCTACAATATTAAAATGCTGGTTATATATTAATACATCAGTATTAACTATCCATTGATATAATACAGTGGTTCCCCAACTGGGGGTCAGGAGGTTGCTGGATCATGGGTTTTTGGTTACGGTTGTTTAAATTACCTTATTCCACACTGTCTTACAGTATCATATATATTGTGTTTCAGTTTTTGACAACTCTTCACTAAAGTTATATGATGCTGATGGCCGGCTGCTGCTTGTTAAGAGGTTAATTCAGTCATAAAATGCATACATTTTCTGTTTTATCTCTCCAGTTATTAATTCCCCAAATTATTAAGTTTATGTTCATATACATAAATATTAAAACTTACCTGTTATATCAGCTAAAATATAATTTTACAAAAAGGTTACATTAAGAAAACAGTAAACCAAACAAACCACTCAGTGTACCCAGACAACCGACCAATCAGGTGAGAGCCCTCCGTATGACAGTTGGTGCCGAGCATGCGCAGTACGCTTTTCTCTTTGGCAGCCACAACAACATACTGAAGCGATCCAGTCAGTCTCGCCCCTCAGCGCTCGGCAGCATCATCATCGTCCCCGCCGGGTCCGGTGGCAGAGAGGATGGTTCAGTGGAAAAGCAGCCGGGGATGCGAATGACAGTGATAAGATAATGGCCCTCGATTTACGAAGGTTTCCGAATGTACGACTAGTGACCAAGTGAAACGACCGTGTAAGTAAAACTGCGGAGATTTGCTGTTGTCCTGCTGTAGGGGAGGTAGTTGAGGCTAACATAACGCGCTAACGTAAACCTTAGAGGGAGACGGTTTGCTAGCTTCGGTAGCGGCAGGAAGGTAGGCAGCTTTGGGTGTTAACGTTTTCCCATGCAGTTGTGGGAAAACGCTAACATCCAAGGTAACGCGTTTTGTCGGTAGCATTTCGGGCAACCAGCACCTAACACTCGCTTTCCAGTTGGGTTAGTAATTCACACGGACTGTCAGTGTGTTGAACAAAGGAGCTTTAACCGAGGGGCCGCATGGACAGAAACATACAGAGATAAGTCAGCTGCTGTTTGTTTTGTGCTCCATTTCAGGCTGACACACTTCTTCAGGGGTAACCACGCGAGGTCTGACCTGAATATTTAGCTGATACACGGTGACCTAGCTAATTTTGGTAAATGCCGAAGTACTATGGAAGTTACTTGCACTGTGTCTCATTATGTAGCTCTTGCCTGACTTTGTCTCCCTCATATAAGTTTTGACTACCTGACATTGTCAGTTTTAGTGTTTGAGTGGATGTGTGTCGACTGACAGCAAGTTTTAATAACTGCAATGGCACCACAGCAGGTGGTTTCTGTTTTGAAGACATGTGATAGTGATAATAACAGAGTAGTAACTGAGGATTTCACTTTTAAGGTACTGCCAGGTAGGGCTGAAATGCTGTGTTTGGATTTCTTTCAGGAAAGTCCATGATCAGTCATACCTGTAGCTGATCATAGAGCTGAGATACATCTCAGTATGATATTAATAACTTGATATGACTGACACCACACCTGGAAGGAGTGCTGATTGATGATTGTTTAGATTTTCAATTAGTCTATCACGAGAAAATGAATTGGCAACTTTTTTTGTAGTCATTTGTAATCATTTAAGTAATGTATCAAGTATAACTACCAAACACTCTCGAGTTCAATCTTCTCAAAAGTGTGTATTTGCTGCTTTTCTGTGTTTTATATCATTGTAAACTGAACATCTTTGTGTTTTTGGGACTGCTGGTCAGGCAGAATCAGACTTTTTAAGGCGTCATCCTTGGCTTTAGGAAAATGTGAGGGACATTTTTCACCATTTTCTGACATTTTATTGACCAAACATTTAAGCCAAGATGAATCTTCACGCTAGGAAAGTTGGAACAAGAGAATGATTGGTGTTTTTGCTTGGAAAGTTATTTAATAGTTGCAGACTGATTTTCCGTCGACTATTTAAGCTCCAACCCCTCGTGTATATATTTATGCAAAACACCAAGACAGTCACACCCAAAATGCCATCATAAAATGTGATATTGCCTATTAAACAGTGTGATGTGTCATTTTGTCTAAATGTGTGTATTGGCTGGCTGAGTTTCCAAGAAACCGACATGACTTGAGTTCTTGTGAGCAGGAACAATCAAGATTCATGTGTTTAGGATTCTTGAGCTCATGAGTCATTTTCGTCTCGATTATCACATTGCCTAAAATGGGGAACACCATATTTACTAGAGGACTGTTCTGTGTAGACCTGTGGTACGAGTGCAAATTTTCATACATAATTCATAAACATACCTTTTGTCCCTGGCTAGTGTCCGGTCAACAAGAAGTGAAACACTTCTTCAGCCTCACTCCCACCTGACCACTATATGACGTGTAGGCTCAAAGAGCTTTTGTAATAAGAGATAATTGCACAATTGTCACTGCCAAGCGCAAATGGCAGGACTTGCGATCCCTGAAATTCCAAAGTTCCTCCATGTCCCGACTTCCTGTCCTTATTTAGTATGAGAGACAGACAGAGACTGGCGGAGATACACAGAGGAGTGAAGTGAACTGGAAGTAAACCAGTGTGCACAAAACAGAGAGCTAAGCAGACAGACTGACCTATTAACTATAGTAACCCCCCACCCCTCCAGATATAAACACACAGACACACAAGGTCCGGTCTACTGCATGCACCACAGGAGCAGAACTTACAAGATGTTGCCTATTATTCATCAGAGGTAGCAGCTTCTGCACGGCCCTAGTGTCTCCGTCTGTAAGTGTGTGGTTTCTCTGTCTGTGTCCCTGTCTGTCATTGCATAGAAATGGGAGGCAGGAGAGAGGAGGCAGCCAGCCACGTTATTCAAATGTTCCAGAGCCCGGCCAGCCAGCGGCCAACTGTAGCCGGGCTAAAAGAGGCTCTTTGTGAGGGCCAGACAGATGGCCGTAGAATGAAGACTGTAATGATACCCTCAATGGCCCAATACACACACAGACACATGCGCTCACATACAGGCTCCGCTCATTATAGGATGTAATGGTGTGTGTGTGACAGGACAAACTGTTGGTGTGTGTGAGAGAAAGAAAGAGGGAGAGGTGGGGAAGACGAGGAAGGAAATGAAGCAGAACACATTGATAAAGATAGTGATTATGTACAATATGTGACAAGAAAGAGTGTGTGTTTCTTTCTCATATCTGTTCCTTTTCACCGTACTGTTATTACTCTTGTTTTATTTTTGTTATATTAAAAATGCTTCTCATGCCAATAAAGTCCATTTGAAATTGAAAATTGATAGGAAGATAATGAACAGATCATGATACTTTGTGGATCTACATGAGGTTTATTAGCTGTTGCTGGGAGAGTAAACTGTAGCGGCTGTAGCAGCAGCCCATAGCTGTGATTCTTGTGATTCTTTGGTTTAGCGCCTGAGAGGCAAAGTAAAACTGGTTTTGGCCCAGCGTATTAGTGCTGCATGGCTTAACACACACTTAGACTCTCATATCTCCAGTAGCAGACAAGCATGTAAACAGCCTAAAATATGCAAATTCCTCACAGCTGCAAGCTAACTGGACTCGCAGTGGCCAGCTGTTGTAATATTGACCGTGCCTTTTCATCAACTGACTAACAAATCGTTGGCTTGGATATCATTAACTTTTCCCTCTCGCCTGCCCTCTTTATAATTATTTCTTTGTCTTTTTAGCTGCTTTCTTCTTCCCTCCGTTTTCCCCTCTATTTCCGGTAAGATAACATCCTCAATGCTGCTAATCGATGGATGGACTGATTGATTGAGCTGCTCCCTCTGTCTTTCCCTTTCCATCCGTCTCCCTACTTCTTCACTTTCCGACTTCTGTCTTGGGCTTTTTCGCTCCTTTTTTCCTTCCATCACCAGCCTTTTTTCCCCCCACTCATTTTACTTCTTTCCTCTTCTCATGTCCCTCTGTCTACCATCGTTTTCCTCTAATCAATCTTCCCCTCTCTCTCTTTTACTTACAGGGCAGGAAAATACTGAACCATGTTGCTCTAAGTTGTGACCTGTGGTGAACGGGGGAGGAGGAAGAGGAGGAGGAGGAGGCAGGCGGGCAGGCAGGCAGGCAGGCAGACAGGCATCTGCCACAGCTCCCTTTAGGCGGTCCTTTGCACGCTTGAAGCCATGGGCAACACAGCCACCAAGTTCCGTAAGGCCCTGATGGGTGGCGACGAGGCCCTGGCCTGGCAGCTGTATGAGGGAAACCCTCAGTTCAGGGATGGCTTGGACCCGAATGCATCGTACGGAGAGCAGTACCAGCACAACACGCCCCTGCACTATGTCTGCCGCCACGCCATGACGCGTCTGCTCAGGTAAAAAACATGTTTTTTTGGGTTGGATGTGGTTGAGAATGTCAGAGGTGTTGATAGAATTCGACAGTTATTTTTGTGGTTGCGGCTTGTAATGTTGTTAAGCAGTTATCCAGTAAAGGCAGTTATGCAAGTGAGTCGTATTTAATTGAATAACAATTAGCAGTATGTCAGCTTTAATAGATTTCTGAGAAACACAATTTTCATAATTGTGTTTTTAAGGCAAGTAAGACGACTTGTACAGGAGTCCATAAGAGGCCAGTTGCATAGAAATGTTATGATAAATTATGTTAAGGTGAAAAGTATCAAAAGTCATGTTGTGCCAGACAGAAAAAACGCTTTAGGCCATGAGGAACATTGGCAATGAGACGCAGTTAGACCCACACCAACACTGATTAACAAAACTGCAAAGTACATGCTCAAAAAAGACCAATTACTGAAATGAGCAACTGTGAGAGAGCAAACACAAAAGGCGCACAAATATTACACATGAAGTTCAGTGTACTCGTCATGAGGAGTGCTACTGTGAAAACACCTCTATAATGGTAAAATAACTCTGAAGCTTTTTTCAGGTTTATTTCAAATTGGGCTTCAAATTTATATCCAAAAGCTTGCGTTACAAACTTGGGATGTAGAGTTTGAAAGACCTGGTCAGAGGAGGCAAAGAGGGCCTAAAAACATTATTTAGTTACATCGAAGCTTGTCCTTTACTATGGACTAAATGTCAGGATATCTCTGCTTCTGCTGTGTAGATGTTCACCATTAATGTCCCTCAACTTAATGAAAGTGCAATGCTAAATCACTGCAGTGTCACTTCAAGAGCATCAACAGATTTGAATTTACTGCATGGTTATTGTGCTAGAAGGAGTTTCATTTCATGCACACTTCCTTGAAACAGGTGTACACACACACACACACATACACACACACACACACCAGCACACCCTGCCTTGGATACTGTCTTAAGAGAAACATTTAAAGCGAGTCACTGAGTCTAACACAACCTAGAAGAAAGGGGTCAAACTAAAAAACATACAGAGAGCAAGACACCAGTGTGTCTTTTTACCGCCTGCAGGGATAATCAGGCTGCTGGCCATAACCGAGACAGCTGATTCAGTGACTCAATAGCCGTCTTCACCTCCTCCTCCTCGCACTCTTCCTCTCTCTTGCTCTTTCTTTCCATGATTACGGGGGGGGGGGGGGG
>LKNJ01000806.1:108554-129525 GCA_002120245.1 Maccullochella peelii
GGGGGGGGGGGGTCAGAGGAAGCTGTTTGAAAAGGCCAGTCAATTATCTGTGCATCTGCATGTGTGCACACGTGCGTGTGTTTTGAGGGTGGAAACTGTGACTCCACAACTGCTTAATGCGTCCGAGTCTGTGAATATAACACAGTGAATCAATTGGTGTGCTATTTGTGTCCCTTCCTACTAACCTATAATGGGCCAGAGAGGCGTGCTGAACGCAGCGCTCTGCTCCTGATAAGTATCAGAGGAAAGGCTCCTTTGTTCCAGCAGCTCGATTGGACAGAGACAAGCAGATAGAAGACCGAGAAATATCAGACAAAATAAAGACTCATAGAGAGCCAGTGTGGGCTGGTAGATGCAGAGTCTGTTTTTCAGATTATTTTTAACATGTTTTGCCCCTCTAGTCGTCTCCGTGGGTTGGATTGGCTAGTGATCCCAAGAGATGTGCAAACTGGGAAATCACAAGTAGACCTATTACTGGAAAAATGGGTGTAGTTCAGGAAGTGTAACCCTTCCTCCACAACATCTGAGAGCACAGTCTTAGAAAATATGTAGACAACTACTGAGACTTGGTTACTCATTGTGATCAATTGAGTTCCTGTTGTTTTAAGAAGGCCAAGACATAAAGCAGATTTATTTGTCAACACACAGCCACTTCCCAACAACTCCCCTTTTTATTTTTAGGTTTGGTTCCTTTTTGGTCACACATCACACACTAATTCAGTATATCAGTGTTAATTGTACTGTTTTAACTCTCCCCTGAGGTTTCCTGCCCTCATCAAATTATTTTACCGTCTGAACAGCTTTATTGCTCAACAATTGCAGCAAAACGTGGGATCCCCTAGCCTGTTGTTTCTATAGACTGATATTAGGGCCATCCATCCTGAACATGGGGCTTTGTGTGTGTGTGTGTGTGTGTGTGTGTGTGTGTGTGTGTGTGTGTGTGTGTGTGTGTGTGTGTGTGTGTAAAGGTGGGGGGTGTTGTTGGTTGTAGTTGAGAGGGGAATAATTAGTTATTATTGCTGTGTGGGTGAATTGGCAGTGTACTGTCATTAGGGGGAGGCTGCAGGGGCTTGTGGTTGACAGGATGAGAAGGTCAGAAGTGGAAGAGCAGGACAGCAGTGGAAGAATAGGCTGAAAGGCTGCACAATAAGGAAACATTCAAACACTAATTCAATAGTGGCTGCTGCTGCTGTGTCTAAATTGCAGAGGGAGCAGAGAGGGAGATGTTTTGCAGCATTATTTGTATGTAGTCAACCAGTGGAAATCCAGTGGCATCCTATTATTATTTTCTTCTTTTTGTTGAATGTGCATTAGTGAGAAGGTCTTTTCAAATGCACCACTATTCAAGTTATACCACTGATGAAAAAGAAACGGGTTTGTCTCTACAGTTTAACATGCAGCTGGCATAGGAGAATGTAGAAGGTGATGTCAAATGGAGAGAGGACATTGTAGAGGAGGAGAAAAAAACAAGTAAGGGATAGAAAAGGAGAGATGGAAGTTTTCAAAATGATGGAAGAGAAACTTGAAGAGGAAAAAACAGAATAGGTGGAGCCAAATGAAAGAGCGGAAAGCCAATCAGTAAATGGAGGTTTTGACAGACAAAGAGCAGAGAAAAACTATTTACTAAACAGAACTGCAACCACAGCCTGGCTCCCAGTGCAACTGGCACATCCATCACCGTCTGTCTGTGTGTGTGTGTGTGTCTGTGTGTGTGTGTGTGTGTGTGTGTGTGTGTGTGTGTGTGTGTGTGTGTGCACCTGCCAGCCAGCATGTCCATTATCTCAGAGATGTTAAACAGAAATAGTCAATATTCTGCCATCTTTCTCCTCCCTCTCTCTGCTGCTCTTCTTACCCACCAGTCCATCTCACCACCATGCTATCATCTCCACTCATCCCTTCATCTACTCCTTCCTCCACATCTGTCTCTCTCTTAAGTATGCTTCACTCTTCTCTTCCACCTTCCCTTTCACCCTCTAATTGACTCCTGTTGCTTTCAATTCTTTCTTCTCTTTCCACCTCACATCTGAACTCCTCTGAACTTGTTTTGTCCTCCTTCTATTTTTTTAATCCCATCTTTCTTGCCTGCGTCGTAAAGGTCCTTCCTGTTCAGTAAAGAGGGGAACCCCAACAAGCGCAACGTGCACAACGAGACGTGCCTTCACGTGCTGTGCCAAGGCCCACAGATTCTGCTGCTGTCAGAGGGAGCACTGTCACCCCGGCTGGCCCGACCCCAGAGGGACGAGCAGCGTCGTGCGGACTGCCTGCAGGTATAGTTCAGTGTGCCATCTCACATGTTGAGTTGAAAAGTGTATCGTATGAAGTCGTTGCTTTTGACAAAGTTGACATACAAATAATGTGTGTTTTTTGTGGGTTCCCCTGCCGACAGATGATCCTGAGCTGGACCGGGGCCAGGTTGGAGGGCGGCCAGTATGAGAAGGCCAATGTCAACGCCACCGACAATCACCACAGCACTTGTCTGCACTACGCTGCCGCTGCGGGCATGAAGAGCTGTGTGGAGGTGAGAGCAAGTGTGTGGACCAGCAAACTCACATTAGGATGAGCTTTATTTTCTGTGTGGCAGATCTGTCTGTAAAATCTTTGCCAAATCCAATCACACAGAGCACAGTCAGGGAAATGTGTAGACCGTATTATGCCATCGGGAGCATCTGCTCTGTGTTTCATTACTGTCGGATCCAAGTAGTGCTTCCCTCCTTGTCTTTTGATTTAGGAAGGAAATCCACTTCCTGAATTGAAAGAAAAGATATATACTCTGATATGAGCAGCCTGGGGAAAAAGAACCCAGATATTATCATTTAAGATAAAAAGTCTGAACACATTTCTCTTCACTTCTACATTCCCTCTCTTCTTTCCTCTTTTATTCACCTGTCTGTATGTCCACACCTCAATCTTTCTCCATTTTACTAAACCTCCTTTTGACTCTTATCTTGTCCACTTTGTTTTTCATCTCCTTATCGTTTTTCTTTTTTCTCTCTCTTCCTTTATATGTCATTGTCTACTTTCTTTTCTGTTTTCTACCATCACATTATTTGCTCTTTCTCTCTTCTCCCCTCCTCCTGTTTTCTCTTTGTCTGCTCCACTTGCTCTCGCCTGTCGCTTCTTTTGTTGTCTTTTGTTGCAAGTTCCTTCAATTTCTTGTTCCTCTCCATTATCCATTTCTCTCCCTTTTCTCTTATCCCTTTTATTCTCTCTTTTCTCCCTCCTCGTCCCTCCCTCTAGCTGTTAATCCAGAGCGAGGCGGACCTTTTTGTGGAGGATGAGGACAAGTTGACGCCATGCGACCACGCCGAGCGGCATCACCACACCGAGTTGGCCCTCAGCCTGGAGTCACAGATGGTTTTCTCCTCCTCTTCAGCTCAGCAGTCAAACACAGATGCACGTGGTGAAACCAACCTGCTGCAATACAAGGAGGTGAGACCACAGTTACAAGATCTGGGGGTTTCCTGCTGGCTGGACTTTTTAAGATATTTTCTTTCTTTTTAAGGTCACAGATCTTAGTAAGTCAGTGTTGCAACTTTGACACATTCACTTCACAGGGAATGAAAAACATTGATGTTTTATATTATTTTGCTCATTCATGTTCATCCAACATGGGATTTTCTTTTGCTGAGTTCAGCCAAGAAATGTCGACCTATACGTTAACCTGAGTAGCTGCTAGTCCAAGCTTCTTTATCTTCTGTGTGCATTTTAGTGCTTGCATTTGTGGACAAACTGAGGAGATTCAATTTTTCACTTACCTGTATTGAACGGCTCCACAGTGCCTGTGACATAATTCTTACCACTAACCCTCTAATGTCACCAATTTGTCACCAAAATATCAACAGATTTTCTCTATATAGGCCACAACTTACACTGGTTTTACAAGTATAGTGATACAAGTATATACATGCACACACCTCGCCTCATGTTTCTAAAAAGAGGGCACCAGCACAGTCTTCTAGCAGCAGCTGCTGCCAACTGATACCAGTTTGATTTTCATTCCTGCAGCCAAATCTATGTTAATACTTAATCTCTCTTTCCCACCAACCCCCACCCCTGCTGCCCCACATATCCCTGTCCTTTTCAGTTTTCCCACACTATTTTTTCACTTCCTTAAATGTATCTCAATCTCATACTTTTCTGATTTTTGTTAAATAACTTTCTCCTATTTCGCTTTCTATCTTAACATTTCTTGCCCTCACCTTCCCTTTAGCTCTCTCTCTCTCTCATATTTCTCCCCCCTCTTCCTTTATTTCTCTCTGGATCTTCCTAACATTTCTCCCACTCTATGTCCTTTCAGCCTTATGAGGGACTGAAGCTTCAGGACCTGCGCAGGCTGAAGGACATGCTGATCGTAGAGACGGCTGACATGCTGCAAGCCCCCCTCTTCACTGCTGAAGCCCTGCTCCGAGCACATGGTGTGTGTTTGTCTATGAGAGAAAGCTGACATTCACGAGACCTTCACAAACCCTCACAGCACTGTCATTGTGACGGCAGTATTCAGAGAAAATGACACACATTCCCTGCCTCTAAACTGTGTGTGTGTGTGTGTGTGTGTGTGTGTGTGTGTGTGTGTAACCTCTCTCTCTCTCAGACTGGGACAGAGAAAAGCTTCTGGAAGCCTGGATGTCGGACGCTGAGGGCTGCTGCCAGCGCTCAGGTGTGGCCATGCCCACACCACCACCCAGCGGATACAATGCCTGGGACACCCTGCCCTCACCTCGCACCCCCAGAACCCCGCGCTCACCGCTCACACTCACTCTCACCTCCCCGACCGACAGCTGCCTCACACCTGGAGAGGAGGGTCTGTCTACGGTGAGACACCCAGTGATGACTTCAATAGGACAAGTTTTTATCTTAATTAACTGTTGATACAGCAAATCTGTGGTTAATTTGAAACCTACTTTTGTGAAGGGAAAAGTGCTGCCTTAGACCACAATATACCCTGTATTTAAATGAGAGCCATGTGTTGACGGGGGAAAAAAAGTTTTATTCTAGTTGAAATAGGGTTAATAATATTGGATGGCCATAATATCACAACATGATGGTATGGTGATAATAAAAATAAAATGAAAAAAATAAAAATGTTAAAAAAATATAATACAATGATTCAACCTTAAAAAATGTAGGATTTATTGCAGGTCTGTTATATTGGTTTGCATCATGTTCTATAGAGTTTGCTGTTATTGTGTCCATTCCCTGTGTATGATTATGAAGACAACACTACATTCAATCTCAAGTTAATGGAAAATATGGTGATTTGGGATGGCATCACTGTGATATCATTAAGTGTAAGACAGCATCTGAATGTCACGTGATGTGTTTATCTTCTGTCTCCCTGCAGTGTGGAATCTGTCTCTGCTCCATCTCAGTGTTTGAAGATCCAGTGGACATGTCCTGTGGACACGAGTTCTGCAGAGCATGCTGGGAAGGGTAGGGAACCTGTTCTTTTTGTGTGTGTAAATGTTCCTGCATGCCTAAGTGTGTGTCAACATTTATGTGTCAACTTCCCCGTGTGCATGCTGACTGTTTTTCAGGTTCCTCAATGTAAAGATTCAGGAGGGTGATGCACACAACATCTTCTGCCCGGCCTATGAGTGCTACCAGCTGGTGCCGGTGCATGTGATTGAGAGTGTGGTTTCCAGAGAGATGGACCAGCGATATCTACAGTTTGACATCAAGGTTAAAAAACATACAGATATTTGTGTTCATGTTCTCATTGTCATCTCATGTGTTCATTTATCTGTGTCCTCTCCTCCATCCCTATTGCAGGCATTTGTGGAGAACAATCCTGCCATCCGCTGGTGTCCCGCAGCTCGTTGTGAGCGGGCAGTGCGGCTCACCCGACCGGGCCCCGGGGACAGTGACCCGCAGAGTTTCCCCCTGCTGCCCTCCCCAGCCGTCGATTGTGGCAAGGGTCACCTCTTTTGCTGGTACACTTCATCATTTATTGGCTGTAATCACACATACAATTATGCACCTCTCGCAGTCAGAAATACAAACACTTGACATTGTTGCTGACATGTCATTTGCCAAACCCAGTGTCTCTTGTTCAAGTATAGGCCAAGAAGAGGGCACTGTATTGAGCAACATGGTCATTATTGTTCACCCAGGGCCTGACAGCATTAACCAATGTTATCTTTTGAAAACTATGCTGTAAATGCCTGTTTTCTTTATCACAGCACATAAAATTGACCTAAAAACGTACGTGAGGCAACTGTTGTTTTTTTTAGTTCTTTGCCAGGGCATGAACTTTGACTTAATTCTTCTGTGCTTTTTTCCTGCTCTTATCTTTCTAGGAATGAGTGACAAGTTGTTATGCCACATTGTCTCATTTTATTTCCCTATATCTTCCACTCTGTCTGCAGGGAGTGCCTTGGCGAGGCCCATGAGCCATGTGACTGTCAGATGTGGAGGAACTGGCTCCAGAAAGTCACAGAGATGAAGCCTGAGGAGTGTAAGTCTGATCGAGTGTCGTTTGTGTGTCCAGGTTTTTTTTTTCAGTGTTACTGGGGATCATTTTAGCTGGCACCACAATGAGCCAGTTAACAGCAGGATGTGTTTAATATATTTTTATAACGTAGTGGCAGGTGTTCAGGTCATTGGTACATGCCAAATGTGTGTGCTGGAGGGTGTATCTGCAGGGCAGGTGTTGGACAACTGAGATGATGCCAATGTGTGCATGCCTCTGTGTTTCTGTGCGTGCTTTCCACAGTGGCAGGTGTGAGCGAGGCCTATGAGGATGCTGCTAACTGCCTGTGGCTGTTGACCAACTCCAAACCGTGTGCCAACTGCAAGTCGCCCATTCAGAAGAATGAGGGCTGCAACCATATGCAGTGTGCCAAGGTATACACATTAATCCCTCTGTCAGCTGTGTGTCATAATTTGTATAGATAATGAGTTCTGTTCTCTTGACATTTAATAATTCTATATTTTTATCTCGATATTTACCATATTTTGGTCAGAATTATAAAAGCTCTGCTTCTCTCTCTCTGTCTCTCTGTGTGTAGTGTAAGTATGACTTCTGTTGGATCTGTCTGGAGGAGTGGAAGAAGCACAGCTCATCAACAGGAGGCTACTATCGCTGTACTCGCTATGAGGTCATCCAACAGCTAGAGGAGCAGTCCAAGGAGATGACTGTAGAGGTATAAACACACACAAGCTCTCACTGATACAAACATGCAGACAAAATCTATTCACACAAACCTGCTCACATTTTCCACCTGCAAGAACTGCTCCATCACGTGCTAGATGATACATTATTGGATATTCATGTGCCCTACAGCCTTTCATGTACTCACACACACACTGACACGCACACTGAGACATTTGAATGTAATTCAGTTGCTTTTTGTTACAGGCAGAAAAGAAGCACAAAAGTTTTCAGGAGCTGGACCGCTTCATGCACTATTACACTCGCTTCAAGAACCATGAACACAGTTACAAGGTAATACCCTCTCAACACATACACACACGTTTATAACAAAGCAAAGCTGGCACAAATTTCTAAAATGCAACTTGAGACGTACATTATGATCTGATGATCATGTGTTTTCTCTCTTCTCGTCTGTTAGTTGGAGCAGAAACTGCTGAAAACAGCTAAAGAGAAGATGGAGCAGCTGAGCAGAGCCTTCATTTGCCGTAAGTGTCTCTCATATTGATTTAGTTAGCTGCTTGTCAGCCGCTTAAGTATGTTCCTTTCAACCAATACAAGGTGTATAAAGTGTTTTGTTTGTTTCGTTTTAGTAATTTAATCCTATCTGCATTATAATGCTGGCTAGCCTTATTGCTACAGGAACGGCAGAAGCTGCAATAGACTGTACTAGTGTGTTATTATTCTTAACAAAAGGGGAGATTGAGATTGTACACCCAATCTTTGTCCAGCTAACTTTGTGTGTGTTTGCCCTCTCATGTGGTCCAGGTGAAGGCACTCCTCCAGACACACGGTTCATTGAGGACGGTGTGTGTGAGCTGCTGAAGACACGACGCGTCCTGAAGTGCTCTTACCCATACGGCTTCTTCCTGCAGCAAGGCAGCACCCAGAAAGAGATATTTGAGCTCATGCAGGTAATCTAATACATATCTGTGACATGCATGTGTCCTCTACAAGAACAGGACTAACAATGTTAAAGCCCCTCCAGTGATCCCTAAAGACTGCTGTGTTCATTAGACCACACAGGGCTAAACTGGTTAGAACAAGCCAAGTACTGTTAGTAAATCCTGTGGCAATCTGACCATAAGGTTTTGTATTTCTGAAACACAAATTGGTATTTTGGCCTAATGGTGGTGCCAGATGACAGGTCAGGGGTCAACAAATTCATTCTCATCCTCTGAGGACCATGAATATTTGTATGATTGTTCATGGTAATTCAGCTTGTAGTTGTTGAATGACCTGCACATTTTATTAATTTACGGTATATGATTAATATTTTTAAGACATTTTGCACAAAGCTTTCTTAAACATGCGACATTTCATAAGACACTAAGTTAAGATTTGTATCAGTGCAGTTCATAATCTGTATTTTTGATGTTTTAACATCTCTGCGCAAAAGAGATGTTAAAACACAGAGTGTGGAGATTGTAGTGATTGATATTAAGTAGAGTTACGCAGAGCAGAGCTTTAAGAATACTCAAAATGTGCTCAGCTAATGTCTTATCTATAGTAGGAGTTAAGTATGAGTTGCAAATCCCTTTTTAAATTTCCAGTCTCCGAGCACCAGATGGAAGTTAACATGTTGTCTTTTGTTTCCTCCCAGACGGACCTGGAGATGGTAGTGGAGGATCTGGCCCAGAAGGTCAACCGGCCGTACCTGAGGACGCCCTGCCACAAGATTATCAGCGCGGCCCGTCTGGTGCAGCAGAAGAGGCAAGAATTCCTGGCATCAGTGGCCCGAGGCGTCGCTCCCAACGATTCTCCTGAGCCTCCCCGCAGGAAGTATGGACAAACACACTCACACACACTCAAACAGTACATGGTTTTGTTTGCAAAGTAAAGGTATACAAATCTGGTTACAAACTACACCAAAACTGAATTTTTAAGTCAAGTTTTCTGCTTCATGCGTGTCACTGTTAGCAAACATTTACTACTGTTTGCGTTTGTTTCAGTTATCCTGGAGGATCATGGGACTGGGAGTACCTTGGCTTTGCCTCGCCTGAGGTAAGCAGGCACATAAGTGTTTTGTTCTGCTAACTTTTTGGTTCATGCTAATGCTATTCCCTAAACCTGCACTTAGAGACCTAAGTCATCCAATGCATGACTACGGCTGCAGCTGACTTAGTTTGCTTATGTGTGTTAAGATGGGGAGTCGTCACTCTGTACTGGGAGCAGGAGATCAAAGAGAGAGACTGTCACAGGTAATGCACCATAGTTCCTGGCATTTTGTGCATATGCATGGGCTAAATTTAGTTTTCTGTGCTTTAGATTGTGAACTTCCTCGATACAAAATAGACTTACAACACAGCTTTTGGAGTTGCTTTTGTAATAACCCAGCTTGAATCACTCTTTGCAGGATTATGCTGACATCCAGTACCGTCGCAGACACAGGCCACGGCGCAGAGGAGACATGCTGAGTCTGCACAACCTTAGAAGCAGCAGCAACACACCAGAGACCAGCAGGAGGAGTGACAACACAGGTCTGGCAAACATTTTAACATACTATATAATAGCCTTATGTAAAGCCCTTTATTACAAAAAGGATTATCCAAAAGGCAAGAAGGTGTATGTACAGTATGGGGCATTTTGTACCATGAACATACATACGTATAACACCATATACAACAGACAACAGATTCTTTTATAGCAATATATTTGCACAAACTCTGGATCCTAAACCAGCTCCATTCTTTGCCTCTGCTTATAAATTTTGACTTGTCACTACACCAGACAACCAGCAAATGGGATTTTAAGTTATTGCTCCATGAATCTGGTCTGGTCAGAGCACACGGAGGCATTGATCACTGGGATCAATTGGCAATAAGGCTAAACAAAGCAGTCCTTGTTTTAATGCGACATTTTGTTTTCCAGAAGGTCCAGAGAGAAGTGAGGGCCGCAGAAGAGCGCTGGGCTCGCTGGATGAAGATGACCCAAACATCCTGCTGGCCATCCAGCTGTCCCTTCAGGAGTCCCGCAGAGAGCGAGGCCTGGAGGGAGGCCTGGAGAGAGGGATGGATGGGAGAGTGGAGTTGGAGCGTGGACTGGACAGAGGACAGGAGAGGAGGCCGTGTCCCGCAGGAGACCTGGGTGATGTTGCTTTGCACGCTCTCAACACAGACGGTCCTCCGGGAGCCAGAGGCTCCTCCTTCCCCACTTCTCTCCTGGATCCTCCTCGCCCCCCTAACAGGACAGACTCCACCTCCCAGCCTCCCACGTCTAACTCCCTCCCCCTCCCTCCCCCACCTCCCTCCCTCAGTGCAGAGCTGCTGGAGCTGGGAGACAGCCTTATGAAACTGGGGAACATAACCACTCCTTATGAGCTAGACGCACACACGCAGGAGCAGCTCTGCTCACACCACACATACAACCACAGTACACTCACTGCTCCCTACACCACTGAACCTGCTTACAGCGACTGCAGCCATAGACAAGACCCAAATACACTGACCGCTCCATATGTGCTCGACCATATCACCATCACAGATCCTCGCTATGACAGGAAAGAGCAGAGTTACTGCCACTCCATTGGTTATTTGGCTGAGGCTGAACACACTGCCTCCTGTGCACTTGAACGCACCCAAAACCCTGCCCATCCTAATTCATATGACCGGGAGCACGCAGCCACGTATGACAGCACCCCACAACCAGACAGCTCTTACAACCCCTGCCCAGAACACAGTAGCTCTTACACTCAGGAGCGTCCTGCCGCCTACGCTCTCGAACGCCCGTCAGACCCCCAGCCCCCTGCCCAGTTGTGCCTCCCGACTCCAGAGATTGAGCCGGAGCTGCTGCTTTCACCGGTGATCCCCCCGGGGGGCCCTTTCACCCCCAGCGATCCTCAGAGTCTGGAGCCCCTGGACCCCACAGCCAGTGCCCAGCTGCTGGATAACATCATGGCCTGGTTTAACAACAACATCAACCCCCAGAACAATCCCCAGAGCCTGGCCCTCATCCCCTCCCCACCCACCACAGAAACCGACTCCTCCCCTGACACGCACACTGAGACTGAGTCAAAGAGCCAGACCTCCAGGGACATGACCCCCGCCCCGATCTGGCAGCCCCTGGAGGGCGAGCCAGAAGTGGACAGAGGGCCGGCGAGTCCCCGTCTAGGTGCTGCGGGCGCGGAGGGCCTGAAGACGTCGAGGCCCAGCACTCTGGATCTGGAAAACAGAGATGCTGGCGAGGAGGGTGTGGACGCAGGGTGTGTGGCTGACCTATCGCTGGACGAAGCGCACACACACCCGTGCTCACACTCCCAATGTGGAAACAGTCCCGCACACACTGCCCCGGCCACAGAGAGAGACTTAGACCTCATCCTTCAGTTAGAGGGGGACCAATCACCTGAGGAGTGGGAGGAACAAGTACACCTGGTGTGACGGCGACAGAATGACGTGGAGAGAGAAGGTTGAGCCAACAACAGGAAGAGAGAGTGATGGAAGTGAAAGAGGAAAGAAGCACTGATGGAAAAATATAAGATGTAACGGTGATGCTTCAGTGAAAGTGGAGTTGAGTGTTTACTGTGTGTATTATACTGTATCTAGAGAGGACATAAAGCCCTGCGGACTTTGTCCAGTAAAGATGATGTCATTCGCATTTTTTTTTTTTTTTTTTAAAGTGCTTTTGTCTGTTCTAAAAAACAGACAAACTATTCTTTGAAACAAATGAGTGTTTAAAACAGAGTACATCAATGGAAAGCTACTGATATCATAACACATAACATGCTGCACACGTTTTGTTGTTTTTCTTATTTTATTTATTCTCTGCCCCCTGTATTTGTCTTCTCAGTTTGTCCAAGGTGAAGTTTTGGTGCTGATCATGCAGAAACACACTGACCCAACCACGAGCCTGTTCAGAGCTCCCAGAGCCAAATATGATGATAACTGTAACCTTGGAGCTTGTTTAGCGTACTGTACAATCAGAGGGCCTAATTCTGATTTTTGGACCTTCATGCACACTGTGCCTGCTTTGTTAGAGAGCCTACTGATGTTTCCGATACACCTGTCTGCTCAGTAAACGTCACGCTAGTACAACATGCTTATCTGGATTTTATGACAGTAATATCTTTTGTAATACTCCAGTGATCACAGTAGAGAAGTTGTCTCGTCCCTCTGCACAGGGAGGTCAGAGGTCGGTCTCGGCTACAGAGCAGCGCCCGTAAGAGTCGGTAGGACCGACTCTTACGGGCGCTGCTCAAAGGCACTTCAGCATCATGGGTGCTTGTTGTCAGAGGGAATTGAACCCTCTATTTTTCCTGCTCACCGCACCACCCGGCTACCCATTCAAAATAGTTCTCTGTCTTTATCAGAGATGAGCTTTCATCCATATTGCTGTATTTAACAAATGCTTTGGCTCAGTTTTCAATGTGCAAAACTCTTTACACAAAATGCTACACTGATCATTTAGGCCTCAAAAGTGACGTAAAATATATCTTTATAAAATTAGATATCAGAGCGTCACAATATTGTGTTCATCAGTGAATTTTAATCATTGTTTTTTATCTCAAAATAAAACGGTTCTTATCAAATAATGCCGTCAAACAGTAATTCTCATCAAAACAAAGTATTCAGTGGTCATTTCGTCAAGATTAAACAGAGTAATGATAGAAAGTGCAATTTATGCAGAAGTCAGTATGACGACATTGAAATAAAGTAGAGTAAGAGTGACTTTTGAAAATGTTTGTTGTGTTTATTTAATAATACTAATCTTTATAATATATGTTTTCAAAAACCCAGCTGACAAAGTGATTAACACAAGGCAGCAAATTAAAATCAAGAAATTATAAAATGTTATAATGAAACAGTTAAAACTAGATCCAGCAATGCAAGTTGAAGAAATAAAAATGAAATGTGCTGTGATTTTACACCACAGCAAATCTTACATTCATTGGCTCAAGTCAAAATCATGCAGTTTACTTTTTCACCAAAACTTATATATACTGATATTTCAGTCACTTGTGAGTTTAATCATCAGTACACTACTGTAATGCTGGAAAACATCCAACATTAAACCACAATGGACACTACTGTAACACACTCAATACATTGCAGCATTTTGAGATTCGACTTCCTTTCTTTCCCTCATTTGTTGCAACGCTGCTCACCAATGTTAAAATGTAGTAATATTAAAATGTTAAAATCAGGAGCAAATGCATTCATTCAGGGATGTGTATGCTCAGTAATGAGAATTGAAACTTGTGATAATATGAAGTGTCTGTTTTCTGAGGACTGTTTGTCTCTGAAACTGTGAAAATTGAGCCAAAGCAACAAAGACGATACTGTAAATGGAAACATGTTTTTATCATATCTATTCCACTACTGATGGCTAGTACATTGTGCTATTGATAGATTGGAGATGGGTTGGGCTTTTACTGTAATTTATCATCTTTTTAAAAAAAATTCCTTTATTCCTTATTATAGAGATGACATTTCTTCCAGTTGAGACCAGAGTTGTTGGGTCTGTGTGCCTTTTTTGTTTCGTATTTGTTTATTTGTTGGTATTTATTAGTGTCATTACTTTTTAAACATGCTAAACAAAGTTGCTAATGAAAGATAATGGAGAACACACCACCATACACTAAGGTTATTGATGCACATTAGTATCGTTTGTCCTGACACCCCAGGTTTATCTTACTTTACTTTATCCCCAGAGAAGCAGTGCCCAAGTTTCGGCCATTTTACTTGAACAAAAACTGCTTTGAAGCTATGTGAAATAATTAATTTGTCAATTATTTACATTTAGAGTTTCCACTATAATCAGCAACCACCTTATCTGAATGCTTTTTTTAGGATCTTGAATCTTGATTCAGCCTTTATCTTAAAACTTTATTGCCCAGCTGTAATGTTTACAAGAGAATTAAACACTGCCTGTTTGGTGCTTTGGGGACTGAATGATAATAAAGGAGTGTTTTAATCATACTTTCATAGCAGGCCAAACAAATAGTTTAGATAGATATCCTGTCTAAGAGCAAATTCTGATTTTGTTGATGTTTTGTTTTGTTGCATCACTTAGTTTGAGTTTAAGGCTTGTTTAAAGTGTGAGGTCTGGAGTGCTCCACTGAAGTGATCTTGGCTGTAGAGGAAGTGACAAAAACCCCCCTAAAAGAACGCCTTTTCCTATAAATATTGAACATTAAACTGTGAAGGTGCCCAACAGTTTTGTAGGTGCTGATGAAGACATTTCATAAAGCCTACTGAGGTGTGAGGGCAGCTGGTGACGCCCATAACATTTCAGACATTGTTTCCTGAGGAATGGTTTGTTTAACAGGACTGCAGACATTTGTTTTAGGTTGCATGGTTGCAACAGGATACACAATGGAAGCACTGAGTCCGGGGGGTCTTTTACTTTGCACAAGCATGCTGTTAATGTATTGAATTAATCCAGTGCTGTCAGGCAACATGTGGGGGACTGATGAGTGCGGCTTTTATTATTATTATTAGTTTCTTTTTTGTTTTTCTTGATTTAGAATTGGATTTATGGTGTCAAGGGAATGGTCCTGTGCCATTTTGTACTCCATATATAATGTTTATATTTTAACGATCTCTCAACCAACCACTTCAGAATAAAAAATAAATAAATGAAATTGCACTCTCATAGATTATACTTGATACATTCCCAGTCGGTCCATAAGAGAGGTTTGACGTGTGGCCAAAACTGTAAATGAAAGTGTCAGTGCAAAGTTTACTCTCAATAAAAAGAGCTGAAAGTGTGTTGCTATGTGATTTTTTTGTGCTCTGTTACAGTGTTTTCCAAAACCATCTCAACAAAAATTGGCAAAAGAAACAATAGGCTGCGTCACATGTCACTGTTTGTCTTTCCCTGATCAATCTGATCACCAAAGCATCTGCATGCTGCCATCTACAGTCCATTTCCACGTGTTAATAGTTATCAACAACATGCCAAACAAGATCAAGTACATACTTTTTAAACATAAATATTCCGCAGAAGTATAACTTGTTAAAATACTGTTGTCCGTTTTAATTATTACTCAAAACATCATGCCTTGGCTGGTGGACAGTCCTACTACCAGTGAAAATGGTACTGTACCAATCAAAACCATAGTGGTAAAAATACTCAACTCTTTAGCAACATCTACTGGCAGCCAGTGGAAACTACAACAACACCAGCAAACTTGGTATTGGGATTTCCCATACGAATTTCAAACTTACCACCTGAACTCATACAGTACTCTAGATACACAGTAAGACAAAATGACTTGGGTATAGTGGTGCCACATTCAAAGTTTCACCAGTGCATTTTATTCCTAAACAAACAAACAGCTAGTCGCTCCATGCTTTTTTAGTTGTTAGTTACACATTAAAGATTGTTTCAGATTCTTTATAACTAATGAAGTGAAAGATTCACTTTAAAAATTGCATTACTTCTATACATATACTAGACTCATAAGTAAATATACAGATATTTATTGGAAATCTGAAGTAGAATCAATAGGCCTTTTGACATGTCACAGTAGGAAAGCACAGGTGTAGATAATATATATTTTTTTTATATACTGTACCTTGTCACAAAGCTGAAGCTGCTATATATTTGCTGTGCAGACATTGTCTGCTGATATTCCCCTGTTCTGAATTGTGCAATAAAGTTTAAAAAAAATAGAGGTTAGTATAGTGATGAAAGCTTAAACCATAGACTGTATATAAAGGTTTATATTATATACAATAACTGTATATAAACTATTATATTATATACTATATATGTATATAAAGGGTTATATGGTTTAAACTAGCATGATGTGCTAAATCTGTTCATTACTCCACCTTTAGGCGGCGATGTTGTCATTAGTAACGTTTCCGCTTTGCTGTCGCTCATTTAGTGACGTCGTATCAGCGCGACTGAAACGTAAAACGTACAACAGCGACCTGTGATTTCATTTGAGTGCTGTAATTTTTGTTTTTGGTGGAGGATTTCTCTCTGCATCCCGTCACTATCATGAAACTAGTCAGGTAAGTGGCCGTGAAAAGTCACCGTTTATTGAGTGCTGTGATATGAGATGATAAAAACGATGCAATGCTGAAGGATGGATTTAGATGTAAACAGAGAGACGGTGATGAGGCGGGAAGCGGTGAACGAATTGAATGGACGCCGTCCTATGTTACAGTGACCGGGCGCCAGGCTTTGAAATACCCCGACCGATACATACACACGTGTAGTGTTCTTATTAATTGTTGAGCAGTGGATTTAGGTGTAAAATTACGCAGGTATTATTGCCACAATGTTTGCTAACTAGATCTAATAAACGTACTGACATGAATGTTAGATTGCTCACAGGCCCTGTCTGTTCGCTAACGTATTCTCTGCAAAGTTCAGTTAACGTTAACATTTAGCGACGTTTTAAAAACCTAGCCGTAGCCAGAAATATTTTCATTCCTTTATTATTCCTTCCTAAATCAAATGAACGGGGCTTTGCAATAAACTCTGCTCGCCAGAGTACTTTTGTTTTGGTGCTAAAGCTACTTAGCTTAGCTAACGATGGCTAGGTAGCTAACTTGGGGCTAATCTTAACATTATACGATGTATAATGTTGAAATGTTTGTGTAGAATTGGGAAAGGTTGAGCTCAATGATCAATGTGTTCACACTAATTTTGTTTGATACTCACAGGTTTTTGATGAAACTCAGCCATGAGACTGTTACTATTGAACTGAAGAATGGCACCCAGGTCCATGGCACCATCACAGGTAAGAGCCAGTGGGAGCATCAGTAAAATGAGCTACCTCCTATACAAGTAAACTGCAGTGAGATGTTGGTTCTTCAAAGTTCAGATGTCATGACTCAAGTTAATATTATCTTGAATATTAACTGCTGCTTTCTGGGTTTCTTCTTTTCACTCTTTCAGTTGGCAAACAATAAAACTGTGCATTAATGCCTATGTCTGGGAAGGATTAGGACCGTCTGATTGCTCTGCATAGTCCGAGAGTGAAGTCATGATTTAATTGTTCTCATTTACATGTTTCACTGTTATGTGAACAGGTGAATGAAAATGCACTGCAGCAAGATGAGAATAACCACTTGTCAGCAAAGACAAAATTTTTAGGTGTTAAGTTACTCTTTAAGTTTTCTGCTACACAGTTCCCTGCCAGGCTTGCATTACTGCTTTCCCAAAGCAACCTGTTTACACCAAAACGCAAGGCTGGAGAGTTTCTGACACCCTCACATTTCTGGTGTGAAAATGCTAGATTAGAGGCTGAAACAGCAAGAAGATGTTTTCAAATTTAGCCAGCTTAGTATGGACATACTCTGACCCTCACTCTGTTACTTCCCTTTCAGCTTTGTAAATTAGAATAGATGTTTGTTTTTCATCCCGGTTTCCTTTCTTTTCCCATTTAGGTGTTGATGTGAGCATGAACACCCACCTGAAGGCGGTGAAAATGACCCTGAAAAACAGGGAGCCCACTCAGCTGGAATCACTGAGTATCCGTGGCAACAATATTCGCTACTTTATCCTTCCCGACAGCCTCCCATTGGACACCTTGCTGGTTGACATCGAGCCAAAGATCAAGTCCAAGAAGAGGGAAGCAGGTGAGGACTGTCGAAACATCAAGCGGTTCAGCAGAGAGAGAACCATAGTACAGCATACTGGGCATGATACGTGGCTTCCTCTTGTTGTGTTGGAAAGTATATATTGTGCCACTGCATTTTGGCAGTTCAGTAAATGCTTGCCTAACCTTGCTTTGTTCAGTGCACTGTCACCCCCTAAATTTAGTGAACTTGAACTGTGTTTAGAAAGTGGTGCCTGCATGTTGTGGGTGGTGAACTGTAATCTGACTGCAGACTGAAACAATGCCCCTCCTTCCCTATTCTTGGGCTTTGGCTAACATCAGTGTTAAGTTTTTTGTTCGAATCCTGTCTAGATAGTGACAACAACACTTTATTGTTGTTTTTTTCTTTATTAAGACACATAATGAAATTAACGTTATCTGTACATTGTTTAGTTAGACATGGCACATTATTTATGGATTAACACGTTTGTGTTCTTAAAGTGATTACGGTGTTTTCTTAACTGTATTGAGCTGTCTTGGTTACTGGGGCATTATACTGAAAGGGGTTTCTAAGGTTTTGTCCACCATGTGTGAAAGACTAGAAACACAACTAGGATGCCATGAAGCCCAGAATGATTTCGTGCAAGTGCAAGATTGTTGTCAGTCACAAGAAAATCTGGCTTTATTGCTAATACAACACAGGTGGTTACATAACTTGAATACAGCCAAAAATGGGAAGAAGTTTGGCGAAATCGATCATTACCCTGACCAGTAAGGTTAACTATTTGCAAGATGCTTTCATTTGACATTCAAAATGCAATTGATTAAATCTTGTTGACATGATTTCACTGAAGTCTGAGATTCTGAAAAGAAAAAAAAATAATAATGAATTAACAGTAAGTCTTTCATGTGAGATAACTAAATGTTAGCTTCCTGTTTTCAGTATCTGCAGTCACTACGAACAACCACTAACACGTTTAGGCGAAAACCACCAGTTGACACAAGGAAACTAGTCTACTGTCTTGTGCTTGGTTTACTTACCACATCTTCTTAATGATTTGTCTTTTCACCTAACGCAACTGCGAGTGACTTTACTGTTACAGCGGACAGTGATGCAGGTTGTAAAGGATCTTGGTCAGGTTTTGGTGAAAGTGGCACAAATGTTGTTTAAACTTGACAGGGGAAAAAAAATGCCTTTTTCTTTTCTTTTTTTTTTTGAACCAACATGCTGGTTTGTATTTTGATTCCTTGTCTTCTGCAGATTGTTTCCTCACCTTCATGCCTGGCAGGGATTTGTATACTTTTAGAAAGTGATTTGATATTCAGTATTGAGTTGATACTCGCAAGTGGGTTAAACTGGTCTAAATACTAAGTGATCCACACAACTATATTGTGATGCGCAACATGCCGGTGAATGTTTGATAAAAGTTGCTGACTATCTCTCGTCTGTGTCTTCTCAGTGGCTGGACGGGGACGAGGCAGAGGACGAGGACGTGGCAGAGGAAGGGGACGAGGCCGGGGCGGCCCAAGGAGATGATCACCTGGTCGTACATTTGCTGGCCACCACCCCACTGTTTGTACAGGATTTTTTTTCTTTTTTTTTTTTTTCCTGGATGAAACATTTTGTGAATTTCCATGTGTTTTTGTTCAAGTTTTGTTTTTCTTTATTTTGTACATTAAAATCCTTATGAAGAGGATAAACTTGACTCTGTATCATTGCAGCAATGGTAACAGGATTTGTATGTCACTCACTTTGTTCACTTAACATGGCCGAATAAAGTATCTTTCCATGGAAATGTGTATTCCCAAAGTGCAAATTAGAAAGAAATTCAACATAAACTAGAATAATTACATTGTTTTGGATCATGAATTTGGTCACATCGTGCGTAGTGGCTCTCTAAAAGTGAAATGATCCAAACATAAAAAGGCAACTGTTATCAGAATCTGATAGTGGTCAAAGTGAGTAGAATTCAAAGGCTATGTGGGGTGTTGGCGCCAGACCTTGAGAAAAGACTTGATTGGCATCTGACCCGGAAGTAAATAAAAAGGAACCAGATAAATACAACTGAAACGTCCAATCATAATTTAAAGGGGTCGCAACCACTGTATTTCCTCACTATGTATGTGATAGTTATAGTGGGCAAAATGCCTGGCAGGTTAATAAATTGCTCTGATTAATGTCCGGCCTTCGTGCTTTGAAATAGTAAGAACGCTACCGCCAACAACCGGGACATTATTCACGAGCAGCCTGCCAGGCGAATGTAGCCTGTGGGGCGCATCAGGGCTCCGCCTACGATACGCTGACATCCTGGTAAATAACCAAGACTTAGCTGTGCTCTCATGTCTCGTCCAGCCGGTAGGAATCTACGAAGAAATATCAAAATATGTCTGTTGCTGCCAACGGTCGCTTCATGTATTTTGCTTTTGGAAGCAACTTGTTGAAGGAAAGACTGCAACTGGCAAACCCCTCGGCGATATTTCGCTGTACCGGCCGACTGAAGGTAACTGGAATAAAACGGATTTATGTTGTAGTGTTCCCTATTACCAGTATCGCATTCAGGTCATGTGGAAATTACCAAAGACCCAAGTGTTAAGCTATTTTTGTGTATATTCTATGCTGAACCTCCCGTATGTGCAGATTGGCAGCGCCTGTACAGCAAATTTGACATAGTTATTAACTATTAATTGTCTAAATTAGCCTACACTTGTCCGACAGTATGAGTGCTTACAAGTCGAGACCATGACACTCGTTACTTGGACGCAGCTCGCATTAGTTAGCTTAAAGCCCGTGAATGTACCTTTGTTTCACGGAGGGACAATTAAACAGAAACATTAGCATCAGCCGTATTAGTTGTAACCACTGTTGGTATGTTAAACCCCGGTTACTTAATAGCTTATTGTGGTTACATGACTATGGATTATATTTGTTCTTTCAGTTGATTTACAGGTGCCCGTTTAACTAGGGACATCTCAAATAGTCCGGATAATAGTTTAACTACTGCGGTCAAGCCAGCCGTTATGTTACAGATGCTTCTCTAAAGCTACACTGTAGACATTTAGGTGGGCTAATATGAGAAAATAATGGTCGCCAAGTCACTTGTCCGTATTGGGACACCCGGAAGTGCATTATTATTATGTTTTGTTGCTATGGTTACCGGCCGTTGCGCTCTTATTTCAAGCGACCGTTAAACACTTCGGCCAAGCTAGCAGTCAGTCGCATGTACTTCGAGTGCGCAATTAATCTAACGTATACGGTAATCGCAATGAAACGGCACCGGGGAGCTGCTGGAAGTGACTTTCGAATACATTATCACAAGTTTGGGACA
>LKNJ01000807.1:0-80922 GCA_002120245.1 Maccullochella peelii
TGGTCTGATGAATCACGTTTTCTTTTACATCATGTGGATGGCCGGGTGCGTGTACGTCGCTTACCTGGGGAAGACATGGCACCAGGATGCACTATGGGAAGGAGGCAAGCCAGCGCTCCCTTAACCATGACACATACCACCTACCTTAAGCATTGTTGCAGACCAAGTACACCCCTTCATAGAAACGGTATTCCCTAATGGCAGTGACCTCTTTCAGCAGGATAATGTGCCCTGCCACACTGCAAAAATGGTTCAGGAATGGTTTGAGGAACACGACAACAAGTTCAAGGATTTGACTTGGCCTCCAAATTCCCCAGATCTCAATCCAATCGAGCATCTGTGGGATGTGCTGGATAAACAAGTCCGATTCATGGAGGCCCCACCTCGCAACTTACAGGACTTAAAGGATCTGCTGCTAACGTCTTGGTGCCAGATACCACAGCACACCTTCAGAGGTCTAGTGGAGTCCATGCCTCGACGGTTCAGCGCTGTGTTGGAGGCAAAAGGGGGACCTACACAATATTAGGCAGGTGGTCATAATGTTATGGCTGATCGGTGTACATTTGTGTTACACTGAAGGCAGCTGGCTTGTGTTTGCATGGAGCCTGTGTCTGTACCCTTTCCAGTCAGCTGATGTAGTAGCTGTAGCCAATGTTATCGTCCATGTGGATGATATGAGCTGGCACTCTCACCTGGTGACCTGAACACTACAATGAAGTCCAGCCACGAGTACAGTTAATAGTAATCAATTGTAAAATGCACTCTGTAAACACCCTTAAATCACACTCTCATCATTTTTTGATGTTCCTCTGTTAATGCCAATTCAGATTAGGTTTCTAGGCAGATGTCCTCCTCTTTATAGGTATAGAATCAAAAAGGAGTCTAACAAAATACATTATTCAGGGATATACGCTAATATTTTTAAGCACTAGCCCCATGGGCCACCAAGCCCCTAAATTTGGTGGCCAAAGTACATTTTTGGTGGCCCAAATGTAAAGTTATGTAAAAACAATACAGAAAAAGGTGAGATTACACAAAAAGTCAATGCAAAGACGTGAATAGACAAAAATTTGCGCCAGGCAACGCGAATGACGCCTGTATATAGCCGCCTGTGGGCATCCAGAGCTCTATGAGACTACTTCATATTTATACTGAGACCGGACAAAAAAAAGATTGCTTGGAGAAAAGTAAGCAAGGATGTTGGACTACCTGATAAGTTCTGAAAATATGTGTCTGTTACTTGATTGCAGCTATTGGTTGTACTTTACTGTGAACCAAGTCACTAGCCTCCTCCATTTCTGATTCAACAGGTGATCTAGTCACCATGGAAGCAGAGCAGCACATATTCTGACTTAACTGCTAATTGGATTTAACACCTCTCCCCCTCATACCGCCCACCTTTTTTTTTCCCTTGCAACATAATTTTGGAGCATTTGTTCCCTTCTGTATTCACTTCTATTGCTCTCTCTCTGCTGAGATCTATTGTTCGACCATGTTCTGTCAGGGCCTGAAATCTAGGCCACAGGTAGTCACGCTGAGCCTGAAATCTCAGGTGTTAAGTGTCCCATTTCCTGTGGCCTTTTAGAATAATAGTGTTCAAGGTCTAGAATTACCACACAGTTTTTATTCAGTGCGTTTGTGACCTCTGTGATATGTCTTCTGTTTAAATCAATTTTCCCGGAGCTGGTCAGGTTTGTGGTAACATGAAGTTTATTCCACATCTGCATTTATGACAGAGGACAATATTGTAGAATGGTCATCTCTTGTGGACAAACAGCGCATGCGGCAGCACATTTGGCGGGATTTAACATGAACCTTTTCAACTATGTTACAAGTTACAAATTGGGAGTCTCACATAGTCCTGAGAGCTGTTGTACTGTGTCGCTTTGTATGACATAAACTGTCATGCCAATCTCCATTGCAAGTTCTGGCGGTTAAACTCTACCGTGCTTATCTCACACATCACCCCAAACCATGCGAGTCATTCCAGCTAAAATTTACATTTAATCTTGAGTGATACATTTGCGTACATTGAGATATTTAATCATGGGACAAGCATAGGAGAATAATAAGTGTATCAAATAAAGCCTAATCAAGAATATGAACTTGCAATGACTTAAATATACAGTTGTCTTAGTTAGCAGTAACCCCTTCCAGAGAGTGCAGTGTTGCGACATCTTGCAAGCTGTGTTCACTGCAGGTCAGCAGGTCTCTAGAGCTCTGAATGAGCGACACTCCTGCTGTGGAGGAGCTCTGTTGGGCCCATTGACTGACCAAGGGCTCTGGGAGACAGATGTTAAATATGCATAAGGCCTTTTTTTGCAAGCAAGCACACTGTAGTCCAGTAGAGTGTATGATGACGAGGAACAGGTAATTTGGGAGAGAGGAAGTATGCATGTGTATTTATTTTCACTCTGGCTTTCTGCCGGGTGGAATAATGGAAAGAGAGAGAGAAACAGAGGGAGAGATTCCTGCCTCTTGCAGTCACACTACACAGTGACGCTGTTGTTACACTTTCATCAACAGTACAATCCAGTGCAATCTTACATCCATCATAAGCCAAGACAGCTGAATAAACACCCTGAATCTATTGTTGGAAATTAAATGATGAAGATAAAATATTGTCAACTCTGTCTTACTCACAGAGAAATTGTGTTGTAAATCAGAGGCATCCAGCAGCACTTTATCCCCATCTATCTTTAGGTCTGTGTTGACACCATATTATTTCCATGTTAACATCAAGATGGAGCTGTTATTAAATAACAATCAGCTTCACTGCAGACCACCAAAAGGATACCTTCATGGCCACACTCCTTCAGGCAGGGTGGCACATTAGCAATTAGAACTTGCAGGGAAATTATCCGTCTCAGGCAAAGATAGTGCAGCACACACACAAAACCAGTGGGACATGTTGCATGTCTTTCTAATAACCAGCATTTTCCAATTATAGCAGTTCAATGCACAATGATTACATACATACACAACATTCTGTGAATTAAGTATGTTGCCATCTAATACATTTTTCACTGCGGATATTCCTCCAAGTCAAGATCTAGGAGTTTGAAATCCCTGCTTATGTAAACTGTGTGTATAGTTTACGTTAATGGTTGTTGGGTTCATCAGGAGGGCTGACAGTCAAGTCTTGAGGCAGTTAGCTGTAAGATGAATCTGACCTGCTGGTGAAGTTTGCCCATGTTAGAGTTGGTCTTAAAAGCATCTAGTGCTCTACTTTCAGGCTCCCTCTTAAGGCATGATTTTAATAATTTTGTAGTATAGACGCGGCATACCAAGCGCCAAATGGAGCACAAAACAAACACACACACACAGCCTAGCTTAAAACATTATTTTGGTAGCCCCCAGCACTACTTTGAGGTGTACCTCATACACAGAGCTTGAAAAAGTCCCTTAGAGGCCCCTGTTAAATAAAAGACTCAGTAAACGTAAAGTAAATGTATTTGGTCAGGTCTAGGTGAACCACATGGCTAGCAAAACCCTGACCTGTATCTACTTTTTAAATGATCAAGGTCTCTGATATACTTTCTGCATATCTCCATCCTTCTATTCTTTCCTTCCTTCTTTTTAATTAGCTTCCTTCTCTGCCCCGTTTCAAGTAAATTAGCTTCAAAGCTATCTTTGTTTCTCCTTCTGTCTGTGTATCTCTCCCTTTGTCCACCCCCACCCAACCCCTGTGTCTGTCCCTTCATCCCTCCCTGCGTCCCACTGTGACGTTAGTGTGACTGATACACAGCATATGGAGCCTTTCTGTCAGCTGACTGCTGTGCTCTCCCTGCTGTGAGGGGGAGAAGGTAGAACGTGTCATGTCATTTGATTGACTAGAATAATTGGCACCCCATAATCCATCGGAGAGCATTGACATCCAGAGAATTATATTAAGATCTGCAGGGCAATGAAAACACCATTTTCTGACATGTGGCAGTCGCTCATTTGGCTCTGTCGCTCCACAGCAAGAAGGTACTGGGTTTAAATCCACTGAGCGACTGGACCCTGTTTGTACAGAGTTTGCATGTTATCTCCGTGGCTGTGTGGCTTTCCTATCACAGTCCAAAGACTGCAGGTTTGGTGAAAAAAATTGCCCAAAGCTGTGCTTGTGTGTGTGTGTGATAGACTAGGCACCTGTCCAGGTTGTACCCCACCTCTCACCCAGTGCGTGCTGGGAACAGTTCCAGCCTCCCATGACCCTGAACAGGATTAGCAGTTTTAGAGAATAGATGGATGGCTCCAGTTGCCTCTCGCATACAAACTGTGTGCATGATATGACACAGAAGAATGGGTAATTGGAGGAGACTGACCTGTAGATAGGCAATACATTATTTAGATGATAAAAACTGATCTGATTACAAATTTGTTTTGGGGCTTTTTAAAAATCTGTATTCACTTTTATAGAACACTAGCATATAAAATAGGTTTTGCAAAGATGACCTATGAATGCTTGTCAATATTATTCATACACAAATTAAAAGAGATTTTATGTCTTTAATGGCAATCTGCTCATTGTTATATGCTATGACAGCATATAAAACGTGCCATGTTTTCAGTAGTGAACCATGATGAGATGGTTGGGGTGATGGGACAAGCTACAATTATCTCTGATTGGGGCTTCAAACTTTCAAATGATTCCTCCTGCTTTCATTTTTTGCTATTTAGCTCTGTTTTACATATGCTTTCTACTCTTTCTACCATTCATAATCCTTTTACCATTTATGTTTCAATATGCTGTTAGGGTACCAGGAATATTACCAATGTCTTTCAGTTATGACTGGTCCCATAATTGTTTGGCAGTGATGCTGGTGGTCTAGGAATCTGAAGGGCTTTTCCTGATGATGCTTTGAGGTTCACTAAACAGTATTACAAACATATTTTAACTGCATGACATTAACTTACTGCCATATTTTCATAGTGGCATGATGATGCTGTATAGTTGTTCCATTCTCAGAAAAAGCCATTGCTGTTTTACTGTAGCACAGTCTGATTGCTCACAATGTATATAGGAATATTAATGTGAACTTTTTCCCCTTCTAGGTACCAACAGTGGGGACTTCAACCATTTCCCTGAAGATCCCGAGTTTGCAGATATCATCCAAAGGGCGGAACAAGCTATCGAGAACGGCGTCTTTCCAGAGAGGATTTCCCAGGGTTCCAGTGGGAGCTACTTTGTCAAAGACTCGAAAGGGGTGAGGAATGACATTGAGGGAGAAGAGGAAGGACCATGGAGCATGAACTAAAAATAGCTTTAGATCATTAGTTTTATATATGTATTAGTTATGATATTTTAAAAAGCATTATATATTCACTTTCCCCATTCAGGTTTATCCAGCTAGTTTAGAAATGCTTGCTGGTATTTAAATGTGCTAGTTTTTTGACATTTCGCTTACTGTAAGCTCCCTATAACGTGGTTCTACGTTGCTGTCGAGCATAGTTGCGCAGCTGAAAGGAGTGAACAGGAGGTGAGGAGTTGGAAAATTCAGAGGAGGAGGAATCTGCAGTTTGACTTCTTCTGGATGATGAAGAAAGGGAGAACAAAGATGGGGAGGCAGAGAGGAAAGTTCACAGGAGGAGGAATCTACAGTGGAGACTCGCTGAATAATGCAGCCAGCTCACATCGATAACAGATAGCCAGCATGCATGATTAGCATCACATTAACAAGTTTAATGTACGCTACAGGGAAAGGATATCGAACTCTAACTTGTTAGCAGCATAGCTGTCACTTTACATTTGTTGCTTAGAACTTAATGGGTATTGTCTGTGGTTCTTTAATCGTGTTCTTTAAAGGTCCCTTAAAATTAAAAAGTGCTAGTTGTGTCATGTGTGCTGTTTTTTCCCATTGTCTGTTTTTTATCGTTCTCTTTTCCTTCTACAGAAAATCATTGGCGTTTTCAAACCAAAGTCAGAGGAACCTTACGGTCACCTGAACCCCAAATGGACCAAATATTTTCACAAGGTACACAGTGTCACATGTTTTATGTGTTGTGAACAATCTGAGGAGCATAAGCAGACATGTCACTCTAAACCAGGTTTAAAAAAAAAACACAAAAAAACGCTTTCTCAAGGTTTCATGGTTGCCCTCTTTCTCCTTCCCTCTGTCATTAGCTGTGCTGTCCGTGTTGTTTCGGCCGAGGCTGCCTGTTGCCTAACCAGGGTTACCTCTCAGAGGCCGCCGCCTCATTGGTTGATACCAAGCTCGGCCTGGGAGTGGTGCCGAAAACGAAGGTGGGGGCTCTGAGGGCGTGCATGTTATTGCATTTTAAAGTGTTTGAATTTGCAACATGCCATCACAACTGAAGTGAACAACTGAACTGAAATCGGACTAATTTCTGATCTCCTGTAAGTGTATTGAAACAGAATATTCAGCAAACACCTGAATGTAGATGTGATTATGTTACATGTTTGTAGCTGTAGGAGAAACTATCCAGCACTGGTCACAAGGTACAACTAAACCAGTGTTAAGTGAGCGTCTTCCTTTTTTATCAGGTGGTGTATCTGGCAAGTGAGACGTTCCACTACAACGCCATCGACAGAGCCAAATCCAGGGGCAAGAAGTACGCCTTAGAGAAAGTCCCCAAGGTGGGACGACGCTTCCACAGAGTGGGCCTGCCACCCAAGGTAACAGAGAGTGGTAACCCTTCACAGTCTAATGTCACCAACCTTTAGCTGTTTTGTATTATGAATCATTGAGGAGCACTGTTCTCTGTGTGGTATATCCCTTCAGGTTTTCTTTTCATATTTTATTATGTTATTATATATTAATATATACTCATAATAATTCTAACACTTAACATGTTTTTGTTTGGAACATATTTAGACAGTTTCTTCAAATGTCCTTTTTAAAAATTTGACATATACATGGTTTGCTGTCTCATCATTATGTAATGAAAGAGTTGTTGCCTCAGTGAGCGGAGGGCTCAGAATAGCAGCTGATGCAGCCCTGGCAGAAGACAGTGAAAAGAAATCGTGCCACACCTTCTGCCTTTGTGTTCCCTGAAAAGACAGGTTTATTTAAATAAATAGGTCAGAGGAAGCATAAATGTCATCTCTGCTTTAAATTTTGTTCTTTTTTTCAAACAGTGATTGGGTGTTCTTATCTCTTTCATAGTGTACTGTACTCACATCCAGCGCCGATATTAGCATTTAATGAAAACCATGTATGACGGTGTGTTGTGAGGCAGCCTTCTAGATGATCTATAGCTGTGTAGATATTAGATGTTGTGAAAAGGTGGCTGAAAAACATGTTTTCAGGAACTGGGATGAGGAAGTTTGGCTTTTGAAATTTTTTTTTAACTGTCACGCATTGCTGACATTTTGGCCTGTTGACATCACAGTTTCACATGTCACATCACTGCACTACACCACATCATTACAAGCAAACTGCCAACTATTTTCAGAATACTGAACGCTGCAGTACAATATATATATATTTTTTCCAGGTGGGCTCATTTCAGCTGTTTGTTGAGGGTTACCGTGAAGCGGACTACTGGCTGCGGCGCTTTGAGGCGGAACCTCTGCCAGAGAACATCAGGAAGCAGCTGCAGTCCCAGTTTGAGCGACTGGTAGTGCTGGACTACGTCATCAGAAACACAGGTGAGGGTGTGTGTCTGTTGACATTTAAACGCGGTGTTTACTGAACTTAAACACAGCATTGTGTAACAGTTCATCAGTCACTGCCAGCAGTGTTCTTTTGCACTTCATAGTTGCTTGCAGACATTGTCGGCATATTTGCAACTTCATTAGTGTGTTCCAGTGAATTGTCTGATTGTGCCTACATATCTTCGTGTGAAAACGTTATCTTACTCTACACTCCTTTTTATTTCCATTTTCTCTTTTCTCTGCCTTCTCAGATCGAGGGAATGACAACTGGTTGATCAAGTATGAGAAGCCAGGAGGTGGAGGAGAGGGAGAGGGACAAAAGGTGAGGTTAAATCAACACGTACTTAAAGGTGTGTTCAGACTCCTAGACCAACTTTCACCCTGATTGGACTGCTTCATCATAGCGCACACACACACACACACACACACACACACACACACACACGCAAACACACACAAAGCTATAACAAACACACACACAGGGTTTGTAAAAAGTCTTGAAAGTTTGGAAAATGCTTAATTTTAACCGTTATGTTTTCAAGGTTAGGAATACGCTTGAATTCAAATATACTCCTTGAAAAATGCTTGATTTTCAACGTAAACTGGTGGTTCTTCTACACAATCACTCATGTAAATCAAAAATCTTTTAATATTTGAAATGAAATGATCCCATTGTCATATTTGTTTGTTGTCTCCTGGCATTTATAGTAACAATAGAAACAACAATTTAGTCACAATTTAGTTAGTATGTGATGATAACGTCTGGACATTTTTGGTTTAGGTACCTTGAAAGTGCTTGAGATTTGAATTTACTCTTAAAAAGCTGTATGAACCCTGCACACACTTCATGCGTGTACTTCATGCTCTGTCAGTCATTCACACACAGGACACTCAGGAGCCCACATAGACACACTATAGCTTGAATATTGCAGATCTGGAACAAACCAGTTCCCCAACAACTTTGCTGGTTACAGCACCCAGAACACTATCTATCTGTCATCAATCATTATTTGCCATGTATTGATAAACGAGCTAACGTTGTCATCTCTCTGTCCAATTAATCAGGCCTTTGGACAGTGGTCAATAACTAGTCTGGTCATTGGGCATTAATCATTCAGTGAGATGTTGGTGATGACTTCTCTGATCCTCCCTCCCCCCGCTGTAGGATGCAGAGTGGCCAGAGAATAGTTCGGACTCCTGCATCAAGATTGCGGCGATCGACAACGGCCTGGCCTTCCCCTTTAAACACCCGGACGAATGGAGAGCCTGTATGTTGGTCTCTTTCCTCCCTCACCTCTCTTCTTTCATGTTCTGTCTTTACTCCTCGCTGTCTCTGTCAACACCATGTCCTTAATAATGATGGCGTAAACAGCGGTCATCCTGAATTCATTACTTTTTCATTTAGTCTATAAAATGTCAAAAAAATTGCAAATGGTTACCAGTTACCAGAGCACAGCTTGGTGAAATGATTTATTTAAATGAACAATGATATTAGCATTAATAGTAATAAAGTGAAACACAAGAAAACCATTTTAGATTCTTTTTTTTGTTTTTTTTAAACATGTGCGACATAATTTGACATTTTGGGAAATACGCGTATTTGCTTTCTTGCTCTAAATATAAGCTAGAGTCGGCAGACAATTAGCTTAGCTTAGCATTAAGATTGGAAGGAAACAGCTAGACCGGCTTTTTACCAGAGCTTAAAGAAAATCTGTAACTCCTTGTAAACCACAAATTTTGTTTTTAATACAGATTAAACAAACAATATAACTTCATCTGAGCTCTTGACAAGAAAACAAATAAGCTTAATTTCCAGGTGAAAGAGCGAGGCTGTGACTGTCATACAGCGTGTTGTGAGAGCTTATGACTGTGTGTACTGGTGTGTTGCCTCCTTCCATCAGACCCGTTCCACTGGGCATGGCTCCCCCAGGCTAAGGTGGCCTTCTCCCAGGAGACCAGAGACCTGGTGCTGTCCCGCATCTCTGACATGAACTTTGTCCAGGACCTCTGTGAGGACCTCTATGAGATGTTCAAGGTACACGCCACCTCATAACTTTCCTTTCCTCTCCCCTTTTTCTCTGTTTACACAGATTAAGATTAAGTCTGGCAGCAAAGTAACATGTGCACCTTTGAATGTAGTGACACAGTTATTCTTTTTCTCTTCAGGCGGATAAAGGCTTTGACAAAACCATGTTTGAGAGACAGATGTCTGTTATGAGGGGACAGGTGAGTTTTCTTTTTTTAAACATAGTATTTTGACTCTGTTGTTCAGTTTCTCCTTTGTGCCCTCTATTGTGTTCTTTCTTTTTATATCCTCCCATAGCTCTCCGTTCTCTCTCCTGCGCCCCACTTTCAGTCACTTCCATTGTTTGCTCTGCAACTGCAACACCACCCATTTTAACTATGAAGTTCTCACGCTCCACCCCTGTCTACAGCCCTGCCTCACCTTTCCCTCTACCCCTGCTGTTCTTTTACCTCTATGTATTAATGACCACTGAGTGTGTTATAGCATAATGATTACAGTGGTCAAAGGAAGACAACAGCAGACTGTTATTTCCATATAATAAAACTTTTTTTATGTAGTTCTCTTAATTAACAGTATCCAATTTTATTGTGTTCTGTTTAGGCTACATGAAGCTGTCTTCTATTGCCATTAGAGCTGAAACGATTCATAGATTCAACAGAAAATTAACTTTTGATTAATTATTGAAGTAATTTTTCAACAGATTAGATTATAATTGCTTAATCCATGCTGCTTCAGATTTCACAGGTGCTTAACATCACAGATACTCTCAAATGCAACCAATGCACCAGTACTCAGAATGAAAGTATGGTTTCTGTATTTCATACACCATGAACCCTATTTGTCACCAGGTATTGAACCTGACCCAGGCGCTGAAGGACGGGAAGAGCCCCATTCAGCTGGTGCAGATGCCCCGGGTGGTAGTGGAGCGCAGCCGCTCAGGCGGCCAGGGACGTGTGGTCACACTTGGCAATGCCTTCACACAAACCTTCCACTGCAAGCGTCCCTTTTTCTCCTCTTGGTAGTGAGAGATGGGTGAGGAGGGGAGCTGAGGGGAGACTTCTGCAACAGCCCTTTTTTGTCCTGAAGTCAGGAAGCGCAGGGAGATGTGAATATCGCACTAGAGGCTGCTCATGTTTCCTTGGAAAGAAATGAAGAGGAAGATGAAGAATGTTTTGTGGAGAAACTGGGTTTAGGCCCATTGCTCATTTCCTGAAGAGAGTGCAGAGAAGCATGGGAGCTGGAGAGATTGGCATACCAGTGTCTCCCAGAGACCTTGGGGCTGTTTGTGGTTACCATGGTGACTTGATTGGATAATCAGCCTTTCCACAGAGGTGGGCTTTGTTTATTGTTAGGAGGCAGAAAGGTAATTTGCTTTTTTTTGTTGTTTTTTTTGTTTTTTACCCACCCAAAGTACCTACTGAAGGCTCTTGCAAGGTCTCTTAGTGGGGCTAATGGCCAAAGAACAAGCACTTACAAACCACAGATCTGTGGTCCTGTAGTGTTTGGGAATGTTAAGGACTGGTTTCACAGATCTCTCCAGAAAGTGTTTTTTTTTTTTTTTTTTTTTTTTTTTTAAATCTGGGACAACGTTCCTGGTCTGGGATAAAGTCTAAAAATATATGCTTGGCCTTGTAGGATTACTTATTGAAATATAGATGTGCACTTGCACTGCTGGAAGTGTTTGACTAGTGCTACACAACTGGGTCAAACAGCTCGTTTTCAAAACGACATCTGTTGAGCAAACACAAACCCAGTGTCTTCAACTCTCACTACTGCCAAAATCTTTGTGGAAGGAAGATTTAAAAGAATATTGTTGAAACTTGAATATGAAATTTGGAGGAGGACTAGTAATAAATATGTTGCTTGAATGTAATCTGTTTACAATTTCTACACAGATTCTTGCTCCTAAACATTTCAATACGCGTGAATGCTGTCAAAAAATAGACTTTTCTGGTAACAATGAATGTATTTGTTGTTTGACATGTATTTAATTGCTGGTGAGCAGCTTTCTCTTGAACCTCATGGCATGGGGAATGGCACCTCGTCCCTCCCCTTTATAATACATTATATGAAGAGGAAAAACAAAGCAGAGGACCATATTTCACACTTGCTCGATGCTGTTGTGTTTTCTTATGTATGCATCTTGAAGTTTTTATTCCAACTCAATGATTGTATGAGAAAAGTTGTATATTTAACAGATGAAAAATAAATATTTGGGAAATTTGAATCTTTGTTTTGGTCAGTTGTATATGTATGTTACAGTTTCATAGAAAAGACGCCAGTGATCACATAAGAAATGACATAAAGATGAAATGGTATCAATCTGCAGCATAAGTATCTTTTTGACAAACTGCTAAGGGGAAACGACAAGACAGAGTATTACAACTGTGTACCTTTACATCAAACACTGTTGACAAAGGTGTGTTCGGCAGAGCTTAGCTTGGATGAGGCAGCTTTCATACACCGGTGACAGGGCCATTAAACTTGACGGGCACAGTAATGCTTCAAGCTAAAGTGACCTATTAATAACAGACTTAATAACTAGCCCATATCTGTATTGTACTGTTTGTTAAAAAAACACAATTCAATTTTATTTATATAGCACCAAATCATAACAAAGTTATCTCAGCCACAGACCAACTCTTTATATTTACAAAGACCCAACAATTTCCACCATGAGCAAGCAGTAGGCGACAGTGGCAAGGAAAAACTCCCTTTTAACAGGCAGAACCAGAACCAGGCTCTGGGTGGGCGGCCATCTGCCTCGACCAGTTGGATTGAGCGAGAGAGAGAGATAGCAGGAGGAAAGAGAACATACAATAAATAATAATAATAATAGCAATATAATAATAGTAATACTAATAATAAGACCAATTACAATAATAGCAGCAGTGGCTGTTGAGCAGGAACACCGGGGCAGCAGGTGGCCTGCAACCACAGATTCAGACTCTACGGCTCCGGAGGCCGAAATACCTGCAGAAAGCAGCAGAAGGAGAGAGAGAGGAGAGAAAGCACACACACTACGGGAAAGGGAAGAAGTGGAGTTCGTAACAAGCATTCATTTCTGATGCTGAACACTGCTTGTTTACATCAGTAATAATTTGAGTAAAACTGGCTTATACTTTAAATTATGTTTGATTTAGAAACACACAAAATGCAGACTTTTCATCTATAATTCAACCTCTTCAATTATGTGTGTGAATATAGCTCAAAAAGATTATGACACAATGACAGATGTTCTTGAAGGTAGATTATACAGCTGATTATCTGATGTTTGAATATTTAAAGTTTTACATTTTACATTTTAAACCTGCAAAATGTAAGTTATTAACTTAACAAGGCTGAAGCACAAGATATAGTATAGTGCTGTATAATCACTGCACTTTAACATTTTGCGCCTTAGAAGCAGGAGGTTAAGTGTCAACACAACAGGCCTTTCTCACAGCAGACATTTTGACGTGTCATCGTAGGAAAAGCACAGGTGTTACTAATAACATTAACGATGGCTGTGTGGCACAGTACCTTAAAACTGATGCAGCTAAATGGGATTCAGACATCATTAATTTAATTATTTACACCCGTGCTTCTCCTACTTACTTTATAATGTAATGCACAAAAAACACCAGCTCTAAAAAGGCAGCTATAACACTTATTGCCTGCAGGGGGCGTACTAAAACTGTCACACTGGAGCAACTATGACTTATTTTGCCTGTAGGTGGCGGTATCAACATGTTTACAACTGCAGGTCTAAACTACTGCTGCTATTTCTTTCTTTTTAGGTGGTGCATGTTAGCAAGTGTGCATCAAGCAAGTGTGGTCTGATAATGACCGAACAGCTCCCCCTTGTGGAGAATTTGCACGTCAATGAGTGAGTCTACTGTATATGTTTATTTATTTTTTGTATGTGAATTCCCTCTGAGATCAGACTGCATATACCCAACACAAGGCCTTCTCACAAACTATTGATCTCCCTTAACATTGATTAGGAAAAGCCAGTCCTCACATCAGCGTGGAAGACCTGTTAGAAATACACACACAGACACACAAAAAAGTGTAGGGAGTGCAAACATTTTAAAGTACTTCTCTATAACATATAGGAATAATATCTGAATATTATTCATAAAATATATCTACATATACATTTTGAGACATGTCATGTAGAATCTTTGGTTCCTTTTATGTCCATATTCCAATATGTCATTCATCAATTCAGTGCAAAACAATTGGCCTAATCTGACTTTAGATTAAAGTGAGCTGTATTGGACTAGAGGAGCAAAAAGGCCACAAACTCAAACGTCATTACTGAAAGACTGCTTTTAAATTATTGTGTGATTTTGTGCCCACTAGATGGCGCGCATTATGAGTTTCATGAGTGGTTCCTGTGCGCCTCAGGCTCTGGGATCACTCGTTCACGAAACTAAGTGAAGTAGGCCTACAGTCTGGCTGTCAAAATATGCAGACACCGATGTCTCGGCAATGTTAAATCTACAGAGAGCTTAGAACGCGAGCTTCATAGACCCAGTCATTTTTCAAACAGACCACAGATCTCTGGGGAGTAGAGTAAAGCAGAGTAGGCTCTATTGTATTTATTTAGGGTCTGAACACAGAGAAACAACCCGGATGTTGGATGTTTGGAGAGAAACATTTAATATGACGGTATAAGGAGTTCATTCATCCGAGCTTTAAGATTCATCACAATGCAGCTACTTTTACTTGCAGCGGCGTTTCTCTTTACGCACGAATTCACCGGAGCTGTGCGCTCTGATAAGTGCGCCTCCTGGTGCGACGTGAGCTCGTGTCCAAGCCCCAGCTGTCCCGGCGGGTACGTCCCGGACAGATGTAACTGCTGCCTGGTGTGTTCACCGCGCGAGGGAGACCCCTGCGGCCGCAAAAACGACCTGCCCTGCGGGGATGGCTTGGAGTGTAAGCTGCTCGCTGCGGGGAGGCGGCGAGGCTCCAAGGGGGTCTGCCGGTGTAAGCTGGAGCATGAAGTGTGTGGAAGCGACGGGAAAACGTACGGTAATGCGTGTAAGATGAGAGCAGCCAGCCGTAAAGCTCAGAAGAAGGGGAGACCCGCAGTTAGCCAAGCGCACAAGGGACCCTGTTCACTTTCAGGCGCAGGTAGGCCTGCATTGGGTGGTCAGAGGGCTACAGTCTGGAGGGTGGAAGAAATGTGCGTTTTGGGTGTGGGTAAAAATTCACAAAACATCCCTAAATTGACTATAAATGTGTTTGTGGTGCAGTAGTTGGGTTATATGTGCTTACTGCAGTTTGATAGGCTACTTATTTTGCACGTAAAACAGCTGTAATAGTTTACAGTTCTACCATCTCACCAAAACACCACTAAGCAAAACTAATTATAGGAGTCGTTCTGTCTGGACTGTATTTGTGCTGAGATCTTTTCTTTTCTTATCCGCCTGATGCAGTAGGGTTGGCACTCAAAGCAATATCTGGAATAGAGCTGCAACGATTAGTCGATTAATAGATCATCAGAAAATGAATCTGCTAATAACTATTTTAATAATAGTTTAATGGCTTTAGTAATTTTTGAAGCAAACATGTTCTCTGGTTTCAGCTTCTTCAATATCAGGATTTGCTGCTTTTCTCAGTTTTATATTATTGTAAACGACACTTGAAGATGTCACTTTTAGACTATTTTATGGTATTTTATAATCGATTCATCAAAAAAACAATCGACAGATTAATCTGTAATGATTAGCTGCAGCCCTAATCTGGAATTGTTATTTCTTAACATACTTTGGGTAGAATTAGCATTTTTTGCAGCAATTTACTGGAGAATAAACAGCCAACTTTAACAGAGGTGGAGGATCATCCTGAATATGGGTTTTTTCCCTGATACTAACTATAAAACAGAATTTATGTCTGCAGCACCAGGATATAAAGAATAACGATTATCTGATATTTATCTTCATTAGTGCATGATCCTCATTTCATTTCAATGAACACTTTAAAGGAGTAGTGGTGCTGTTCTTAAATTGTGATTTAATCCTACAGTCATGATTGTGAATGATGTGGTGGGGGGTTTATTGTGTGTGTGTGTGTGTGCGTGCATTTATGTTAATGCAGTGCGTTCTTCATGTCAGTATAGGTCTCTCCCTGCTCAGTCCCGGCAGCCCTCGCTACAAGTTCAACTTCATCGCTGATGTGGTGGAGAAAATAGCACCTGCTGTTGTCCACATCGAACTGTTTGTAAGGTGTGCCGTGTGTGTGTGTGTGTGTGTGTGTTTAAATTTGTGTAGAGACACACCACCAGTTTCAGCAGAGTGCATCAGTACAACAGAGAAGTCTGTCCTCTCTCCCTTTAAATTGTAAATTCACTGTTGATTTAAATTCTGTCACTGTTTGGGTATGTAGCCTACATGTGTTAATTAATTCACAAGCTGTGGTGTTCTCTTACATGACTTCTGGGTATTGAAGTCTTCAAATTCAAACCTCTTGCTGCCAGAATGTGTACTGTTTACGAGCTGCCTTAAAACATATATTTTTCAGAAGATGTGAATATTTTTGGCCTCTTTATCATTCTCCTTCATCTCTCTCTCCAGACATCCTCTGTTTGGTCGCCACGCGCGTCTCTCCAGTGGCTCTGGTTTTATTGTGAGCCACTCAGGTGTGATTGTGACCAACGCTCACGTGGTAACCACAGCTGCCACGGCGACAGGGAGGCCCCAGCTGCGCGTGCAGCTCCACGACGGCGACGCGTACGAGGCCACGGTCAGAGACGTGGACAGGAAGGCAGACATCGCCACGATCAAGATCAACCCTCAGGTGAGCGCGTCATCCACACTGCACACAGGCTCATTCTGTCACTCTGTCACCCTTTTCTTTTTGTCCAAATTGAAGTAATGTTAAAAATTAATTTTCTACTCCCTTGACCCTTATACAAAACACATTCTACTGCACAAGAACCCACATCCTGACACGTTTATGTGCCAAGCTCTGACGGTTTTCTGCTAGACATTTATAGCGGGAACACTTTCATAAACAGCCGCTCTGTGACTCAGAGACACAGCACTGATGTGTGTATTCTCACACCCATATCTCAAATACTTGGACAGTTTTGTAAGCATTAAACTCTTCTTCCTTTCTCTCTCTGTCCGTCTCTTTTCCAAAATGTCTTTTACCCATCATCCTTTGCGTTTTCCTCTGTGTACAACTTAAAGATGTCTCTGTCTGACATATCTATATTTGTGCCCGTATGGGAACAGAAGAAACTTCCTGTGCTGTCCCTGGGTCGCTCAGCTGATCTGAGACCAGGGGAGTTTGTGGTTGCTATTGGCAGCCCCTTCGCCCTGCAGAACACCGTCACCACCGGCATCGTCAGCACCGCTCAGAGAGACGGCAAGGAGCTGGGCATCCAGGACTCAGACATGGACTACATCCAGACAGACGCTATTATTAATGTGAGCTCTCTCTCTCTCACACACACACACACACTGTTTACTTCCTGATTATTGATTTTGTTCATAACAGATGTACACAGAGATTTTTACATTGCTTTTTTTGAATATGGATTTCTGCATGTGTTAAAATCATTGATGTAACTGTCTCTGTCTCATATTTCATCTTATGTGTGAGAAGTACGGAAACTCTGGAGGACCTCTTGTTAACTTGGTGAGTAGTGTTGCGATGACTTGCATGACTGTGGAGGATTCTTCAATGGGTCTGTCAGAGGTCCACATTGTTGTAATGCGTAAAAAGTGTCATGTGACCACATTTGTAGGCCTCCAATTTCTCTTGACTCAATTCATTAGAAATCTGTCAAGTTGATATGTGACTTTGGAGCAGCACATGTATTTTAATTCTGTTTTCAAGCTATAAATGTACTATACAGATCTTATGGTGATATATTTCAAACATACCATTGTATAATGATTGTAATTTATTAGAAATAATTAGACATATCTGAACCCTCACTATCTGCATATGAAGAAACTCAAGGCAAATGATGTGTATACGACTAGTATAACAACTCCTACTACTACTGTACTACTCATCCACCTTCTATTACTACTGTGAGAATTTGTGATTTTGGACTATATAAATTAAATTGACTTGATCTGACTTGTTGGTTCTACAAATAACAATTACAAACTTGTTAAATGAAAAAATGCTGACATAAATCATTAATTGCATCAAACTGGAATAAATCAAAATGCGAAAAAATCACAAAAATGAGTAAGAAAAACTCTGTCCTATACTGACAGGTGAGTGATATTGGAATATCTCGGTTCCAGACCTCTCAATTTCTGCCCACATCTGCGATTTGTTGTTGACAAAAACATATTTTCCTGAAATCCTGCCATATTTTCTGAGTATTGGCCTAATTGTACACCAACATCTGGACAGTATTTGAGATCCATCATCAGGAATTGTTTACTGCGTGTGTGCATTTCTTTCAGGATGGCGAGGTGATAGGCATCAACACGCTGAAAGTGACAGCAGGGATCTCCTTCGCTATACCCTCAGACCGAATCAGCCGCTTCCTCACAGAGTCACAGGCCAAACACAGCAAAGGTCAGGGGTCAAAGCTTGAACAGCACTTAGAAACAAACAGAAAATAGATTCAGTTTTTGTTTGTATGAAGTGGTCATTTTGTAGTTGTTGTTGTTGTTGTGGCAGAAAAGACAAGACTGCAAAGAAGACTACCAGAGGAGCAGCAGTCTGATGCAGGTGAGAGCTAATGGAGTTTCCATGACATTACATGTTTGAGGTGCTGTGCTAGCTTTCTCCAAGATTAGGTTTATACTTTTGTGTTGTTTTCAGAGGTGTCGGAAGTGAAGAGACGTTTTTTAGGCATCAGGATGCTTACTGTCACCAAAGCGTGAGTTGTAACAGCCACACACACATATTAGATTTTTATTACAAAATTAAATTTAGCATTTAGTTAAAGGAAGATGGACTTGTTACCCACTTTGTTCCAGTGGAACTAGTTTTTTAAAAGAATTTTATTAGTATCAGTCTTAATATTGGTTTATTTGTATTAGCCCTAACATTAGCTTTAGTATTGTTGTGTTTTTTGTGTGTCTCAGTCTAGTAGCAGTGTTGAAACGTCAGATTGCAGACTTTCCTGAGGTCAGCAGTGGAGTTTTGGTGCAACAGGTCATACCTGACACGCCAGCACAAAAGTATGTTCACACCATTGCCTGTATATAAAGATGGACGACGCGTCTCCACTTCCTCCTACTGTACAAAATTGAAGCCAAAATATCCCGGATACGGGAGCTGCCATCTTGCGCTGGTGACATCATTTGGAGCCAGAGTCTGCGCTGTAGTGATCCGCAGTGGAGCCGGGTGGTCGAGTCCTATACACGTGACGCCCCCTTTTTATAGCATCAAATAACTAATTAAAACCAAACTTATCAGAGAAACGAATACTTGAACAAACATCAGCGTGATAAGAACGACCTAAAATGACAGAAACCATCTTTGGAAAAAATGTATTTGAAGTGTACTTTGACTTTTCAGTTTTCAGGGGGCGATCAAGATGTTTTGGCTTCACTTTTGGGGAGCTGTCATGTCGTCCATCTTTATACATTATACAGTCTGTGGTTCACACACACATGCAAAAACCCAAGCACACACACCACACACACACACACACACACACACACATACACACGCTGCAGTGAAGAAACGATTCATCAAAGTAGCACTCATCAGCCAAACTTCAAATGCTTTTGGCTTATCAAGTGGTTCCATAATGTGGTTTATTATTTGTGGACTATTGGGAAGATTTTTTGATGAATGATTTCTTGTACATAAATGATAACCTATGGTCAGTCATGTGTTTGGCATGTACACATTTTACGTTACAACTTGGCCCTCTACCGTACCTCAGGCACCCCTATAGCGAATCAATGACTACAGTTTCTTTCCTGTGTGTTTTAGTGGAGGGATTAAGGAAGGTGACGTTATAGTCAAACTAAATGGACAACCAGTCCAGACCACTGAAGACATCCGTGAGGTGTTGCAGCGGGACCAGCCTCTCCTGCTTGAGATTCGCCGCGGCAATGATGACTTACTGTTCAACATCCACCCTCAAGTTATAGTACATTGAAGAACAGGACAGTTACTTTGAAGTTAAAGTGTGAACAAATGTTGGGCAGGACTCAGTGTAGTCAACACGCTGCAAGGAATTATGAACAAGCCGTATATGGAAGTATGAACTGATCTGTTTTCAGTCTGATGATGTGTATATTTTGTTTGTTGGATTTTGATTAGCAGAATTTTTTTGTGTGTTTTATTATACAGACTCTGCTTGATAAATACTGTAGTTTCTTACAATACTCAAAATACTGCAGAGGAAAATATATTGCACTGTATATTGTACGAAGCTCAAAGAGTTTCAGAATAAAAGCACTTCCAAATAAGGAGATGTACACTCAGCAGCTGTTGTCCATCTGCACAGACAGCAGGTTCGACTCCTTTGTTTATGTCTTCTCATCTCTCCTCCCTCCCCTCTGCCTTGGACACAGACACACACACACACACACACACACACACAGACAAGGCAAAGTTCTGTTACTGGAAAAGTCACGTCTATCCTCTTCTGTTTTGGTAATGGAAATTCTCATGCATAACATTTTCTGAACCTTGAAGTTCAGGACAGAAAATCCTTGTGGGACCACTGTGTTGGTGTTTTAGATAATCCAAATGCAGTCTGAAACTAATGACAAAACTCAGCATGGCAGCATTTGCTTCAAAATAAAATGCAATTATGTATAGTTAACCTGAACAAACTACTTCCTCCTATGAAGACATTACCTAAAAATGACCCCACCTGATATGTGCCTGTGTGTAAACAGTTCATAAACTGGACCCAGACAGGCAATCCTCTCTGCTTATTTAAATAAAGACTGTGCCATGTTACTATTGGTCCAATAGTACACACTGTGAAAGACAAAGAGAAAAAGGTGCTGACAGAATAATAAGAGAGAGAGCGTGTGTGTGTTTTTGAGTCTTGCCAAGACATATTGTCATAGCAGAGCGCCAGGTTACTTCAGTGGGACAGACAGAGGGCACAGCTGTTTGTCCTTATACAGACAAAGCTCCACATTAACAAGCCGTCACTGGGCTCAAATCAAAACATCTCCCATTTTTGTTAAACTACTACTTCCTGTTTCTATGCCAAAATTAGAGATATTACATTGTGGATGAGTTCGGCTCCTGTTCAAGCCATGGACCAATGAATGCATCACCATCTAGAGGGCAAATGGAGTCAAGTCTGGTTTAAATTAGACACACATTTTGATTCCCAAATAGACCACTAGATGGCGTATTGGGTATAACATTTTGCTCCTGACGTGGCAACTGATGCTCAGATCATAAGACTACAGCATATGTGAAGTACAGCTACTGAAGCAGTCTACATATAGCTCTGGTTTCTAACCGAGTAATGTTGAAGCTAAAGTAGAGGGCACTGTTTCTAAAATCACATGAAGGACTATTATGGATGTTATATTCACAAGCAGTTTGTCTCCACAAAGCTTTACTGTCATCGTCCTTAACAAAATCTTGTTGTGATGTGTCGCAGACAAATGTGCTGATTACCCTGTGACATAACAATAACTTTTAGGAACACCATGGAATGACACTTTCAACTACATTTTTGGATTAAATGTCATTTACAGTAATATCCAGACATCATTGGAGATTTGGGTATGAGTTTATAAACTCTTGTGTCTTGTCATTGCTACTTAGACATTATACTTAAAGGGGACTATGCAAATTTTTATACAAAAGAGTCAGTTTATTAGTCATGAGGAGCACTACTCAGTCTTTGAAAACAGTTATTCTGAATATATATATATATATATATACATATAAACAGTTGTATATCTTGCTCTGGAGGAGCTTGGTCAGGTCTGAGAAAATGCATGGGTGTGGAGAAATTTATAACAGAAAGTCTGCCTTAAAAACTGGAGGTTTGGAGTATCATAGACATGGGCATTTACCAGTCAGGGAAGGTCCAACAAAAGCTGGGATCCACCATTGTTGGAGTTTGACCCGTACTAGGGGCCAAAGGTCAGGATATCTCAGCCTCTGCTGCTTTAATTTTGACCATTCTTTGTTTAATCTGTCTCTCATGAGTCCGCCAATTGTATGGAGTGCAGTACTAAATCACTGGAGTACTCATTTATCCATGCACACATTTTTCCGTTTTTGTTTGTCAACTTTCCAATCTAGGATCTTTTCTCTGAACTGTTTTTATTAGACTGGATTAACATCTATTCTCTGCTATGTGCCATATTAGGGATTTAAAAGCCCTGAAAACTTATTTTCTCAATCAGCTTCTTACTATCAGTGATGGAGTCCTACATGAACACATCATTTTCTGATGAAATTTAGAACAGTTTTGGTTATTTTGCTCTGTCTAGAGGGTCACATCCACTTCTCACCTCCTATCTCTGAATGTCCCTGCACTGGTCTTTCATTCTTGTTTTTCATCCCAGTAATACTGAGGGGTCCTACCCACGCTTTCAGTCCTGCTCTATGCCTGGGAAGATGCCGGGGTAGGGTCCAGGGACCTTAGACCTCCAGAAAGGGCATCCATAGGGAATAATGGGCCTTCAGCTCAGTCACATGGTCTCATGATGCTTTGTTTATCATTCAGAGAGACAAAAAGATTAAGACTGACAGACATTTACAGTAGGGCACCATGATAATGCCCTATATAATGTCAAACTGTGAGTCATCGGCGACCTCAGAACCTGATGACATTCTGAATGCCATCAGCAGCGCTTAATGGATGCCAGTCAGCGTCATCTCACTGCTGTTTGCAAACAAACACACATGCACACATGCACTTTATGTGTCACTCAAATTAACCTTAAATTGAAGCTTCTGCTTAGCTGATACAAATATTGAGCTTGTAATCTCTAATAACAAAGAAAACCCTCCTCATTTTGCATGTGGTAGAAAGTAACTTCAGCGCATTTATTCAGTTTCATGCTCTGTTAGGCTATGTTGCTATGTTTATGTTATGCTACTTTAAACTTCCACTCCACAACATTTATTCGACAGCTATAGTTACTAGTTACTTTTCAGATTCAGATTACACAAAGAAATGATGACATATTATTACAGATTAAGCTACATAGCAGTATATAATTCAATTGAAATTAACTCCACCTTTACTAGCTGCAACAATAAAGTGATGCTTACACATGAATGCATCAATAATTATAGTCCAATAATATATATATTATTCTGAAATAGACTTTTCTGCATAATGAGTACTCCTACTTTTGGTACTTTAAGTAGATTTTAATGCTAATACTTATGTACTTTTACTTAAGTAAGATGTTGAATGCAGGACCTTTACTTGTAACAGTGTATTTCTGCACTGTGGGATTACTACTTTTACTGAAGTAAATTATCTGAGTACTTCTTCCACCACTGGATTTTGGATGTGTCTGTGTCTGTGGGTTCTCATATGGTAAAAGGAGTGAATAACATAAGATTGGGAAATGTTCCAAGAAAAAAAATTGCCAAACAGTTTCTTTACAGTAGCTTCAACTGAATCTCTAGCCAGCTCAAGAGACTCTGTTCACAGTAAAGCTGTGAGTTGCAGGGAGTTTGGAGGCACAGACTGCAGAATGGGGCATCTGGCATGGCAGCAGAGCTATAGACAGATTGGACTCAATTAAAAAAAAAACCCTGTTAAACTGTGGCATTACAGACCCTAACTACTTCCATCTGTCTGGAATCCAACTTTCACTGTATGACTCACTGTCTTACTGACCAAAACTACTGCGGGCAACTTACTGTAAGAAGAGAGAAGAGAAGAGAACTTTTGAACAGTAATTTGGACAGAAAATAAGAAAGTCTTTCAACCCACCACACACAGACATCCGCGCAACCTTAGCATACAGTACAATACAGCTAAAGGCAACTCTCTCACACAATGAGGCTCCACAACTGGACGATTAGTCCTGGAAAAAGCAAAGTAGATCCACGTGTTGTCGTGTTGAGTATTCTGCCTTGAATCTATTACTGTGCCTCCACCTCCACAAATGTGATAAAATAGATAATGGTACATTCAAGTGCAAAGCTGTACATGCAAGGATAGCACTGAATATTTTCCAAAGATACCACATTGTTTTTGAAGGTTTAATGAGGGCTGGAATTCCAGGCATTCCTGGCAAAGTATGATTTGTTTTGACTGAATACTCCAGCTCTCCACAGTCATTTCAAAGTTGTTGTTGAACTGAAGTGAGACAGCGGATGACTCCTCTCTTGTTTTGTCTCTTTGTCCTTTTAGTCCTTTCAGACAATAGGGGGAAAACTTATTTACTTTATTTTGCCCATACATACAGCACATGCACACATGTGTGCTGAGAGATAATTTTCACACTTCTTCAGCCCCTCTGCCCCGTCTGTCTCATCTTTCTTTGTCTACTTTTAGTTTCTTACTTCCACATCTCGTCCATTTCTTGTTCACATGTCTTATTCTGCTTTTTTTTCTCAAAAGGAAGATGAGTCTCTCAAGTGTCTCTTTTTGTGGTCTCTAGCCCTTAAGCGCAAAAGGTACAACATAAAATCAGCACTAGCAGACTGTGTAGAGGACACTGTGCCCTTTTTCCTCAAAGACGTCTCATTTCTTATTTCTGGGTGTGAATATGGTTGACATTGAATACTCTGGTAGGTAGGGGAGTTGTTTAATATTGCAGTATACCTAAATATTCTCTGGGCTCCCAGGTGTTGCAAGAAAAGTAGTTGTAACACTAGACATCCAAGCTACCAGGTGAACTTCACCAATCCACTCTGGTTCATTTTGTTATAGTTATTTTTAATATAATCCACACTTAAAGACATTCAAGAGACCCTAGGCTGGTCTGTTTTTTACAAGACTACTGTTGGCTGATTATAGTTTATTATTCTAACTGTATTTTAAGCAGCATTAATCCATATATATATTCTATATTAACAATGGATCACATGACATCACTTGTATGTAAAAAGGTGCCGCTGTCATGATGTGGACTCTTTGTTGGTTCCTGTTTTATTTTGAAGTTTGGTCTCCCCTGGTCTTGATTGTCCTTGATTGTATTCACCTGTTCCCCATTTCACACCTGTTCCTGATTCCCTTGTTAGTCTCTTCCCTATTTATACCCGTCCCTGTGGGTTCATTGTTCTGTGTTGGATGTTTTTTTTTGTTTTGTTTTGTTTTTTTGTTTTTTTAACTTCTTGTGTGCGCTGTGTTGTTTTCATGTTTCTGAGTTGGATATATTTCTTGTGCTCCTGTGATTTCCCTTATCTGGACTTACCTCCTGGTTTGCCTGTTTGCCTGTACGAACACGTAAGCGTTAAATAAATCTTTGGAACTGTTTGAACTTCCTCTGCTGTCTGCGTTTGGGTCCTTCTCCTGCTGCTTCCTGCTCCACATTACAACAGTCGCTCACAGTGATGAACCAAGAGAGCTGTCATCTGACTCTGCAATTCCTCTCAGCTGTACAGAGCTTTATAGTGACATTCAGCTCATTGCTTTGGCTTTCTGGCCTACAATTGTATTATTTTGGTTCACTCTCACTGCTCTCAAAGCAGTGTCATTGCTGCTACCTGCCCAGCACCAAACAGCAGACAGACACAACTAGTGAACAAAGTGGAGCATCTAGCAGGTAAAGAATCAGATATTCCCTCAGGAGTTGGTGGAGACCAAAACAATACATTTATTTAATTATAAGACTCCAGGAAGTCACTGCTCTTGGCTGCTAGGTCGTGAATAAATACTTACAGCAACTTGGCACTCTAACTGAACAAATTAGATACATCATATTAATTTATTCATATTCAGAGAGCTAGCTAGGCTAGGCTGATTGCCTGCTGTAGCTCAATACGCAGTGCACATGAAAGCGGTGTCAATCTTCTCATCTGACTCTTGGCAAGAAAGTGAATAAGCATATTTCCCAAAATGTTCAACTATTCCTTTGAGATCAAAGTATTTCTGTCATGCTCTTAGAAAAACTGTTGAGTAAATCTCTTTGAAAACAGACAGAAGCCTACTTTGCTGTGGTTTTACACAAATTCCTCAGAACTGGACGGCCTCATATACACCCTGCCGAGGAAATGAGACAACCACGCACACAGTCACACAGTAACATGAGCCCAGAAATTCTTTTGTCAGGGGTCCAGTGATAGCTAAATCCTGTGAGCCCTTCCTCTGTCTCTCAACTCCCTCTTTCTGGCAGGCTGCTGACTCATGCTTTCTACTCCCCTCTCTCTCGCTCTCTCTCTCTTTCTTTATAAATCCATTCTGCAGCCTGTTCCCTCAACTTCTCTTCATTCTTACTCAGGCATTTCTTGGGATTTTGAATAATTCAGTTGCATTTCTTCATCTTTGTGTGTGTGTGCTTGTTTGGTAATATTATTGTTGGTGTATGTCTGGGTTAAATTGAATTGTTAAAATGGATTGTGTGTGTGGGTGTTTAACCAGACTTAATCACCCCTCCTGCCTGTGCAGTTTATTTAGTGTTTGAAGAAACAGAGTAATTGCCTAGTACTGTAGCTGTATAGTGAAGTCTCTAAGTCTGTTAAGGCCCAGTATTCTACGGGTGAAATTGGCACACAGATGGAACCCAGCTTGAAAAGGTTCATTTTGTCTTGAATATTTAGCTTTTCGTTATGTCAGCTGACAGAATAGGAATATTTGTTTGTTTACCCTTACAGTCTTCGCTGTCACCACCATCAGGTGGTGGATGGAAATAATGCAGCTTTGTTGGAATACAGCATCCAGAAGTCTCTTTTTCACATTTTAAAAGCAGAAAAGGAGACGTCTGGGGCACAGACCTGTGAAAATAAACAACAAACCAGCCAAGGAACGCATAAGCTGTAATCTTGGATAACTGCAAAGCAGAGAACCACATGTTCTCTAATGGCCCGAGTGGGTGCCAGAATTGTCATATCTAAAAACAAGACGCTCCACACTGGTCCAAAAAGAGCCTCAAAGGACAGTTAACTAGAAGAACATGGCCTCTGAACTTTATCTCTGCATATACAAAGGGATTAGTGTGATAGTTCTGATCATTTGAATTTTGCAGAAACAGCAAAGCAGTAGCACATATACTAAACTTTACTGCACAATATACAGATGCTGAGAAAACACATTCGAAAATTTCTAATTGAAAAAAAAAGCACCAATTATTATAAACATACTACAGTGACCCAGCAGATTAAATTCAAAAACCAGCCAACTGCAAGCTCCACTGGTACATACAAATCACAGATTTTCTACATGTGTATGTGAGCAGATAAAATTAATTCCATTCAGCTGATAAAAGACTAACATTCATGCTGAGTCACAGCACATAAAATTCACATTAGGGCTTGATGTTTTCCAATAAATACATCTTCATAGCATCTCCACACACAAACTATATCGTGTTCAGCCAGAGCTGAACACAGTCTTTTGCTCTGTCATTGTATTCTGTGAGGTCTTCGGGTGTGCATGGCTGTTTTAGTAGTGGGCAGTGTAGTAAGTGGTCCACGGTCTGTGGTTCTGTACCACATGTACGGACTATGGGAAACGTGCTAGGGAGGAGATTGGAAAGCCTTTCATTCCATGTGCTTTTAGCTTTGGTGGGTGTTACAGTCTTAATGAATTCTGGGTTTTAGTCTGCTCTCAACGGAAGTCTACAGGTAAGTGTATGAAGCGGATGCCGAACGTTGGAGAGCTGGTGTAGGCATTCTTTTCTGCTTGCTGTGCTGCATTTCAGGAGGGGCTATGCCTGATAGCATGTGCAGACTCTGTCGCTGTTGGTCTGAGGCACCCTCATATAAAGAGACAACTAGCATTGATGGCGGGGTTGAGTTTCTTCGAACAGACTGCTCTTTCCCATACTGGACATGGGTACTTGACCGTTGAGTGGCAGAGGGCTAGTGCAGTGGATCACAAGGCTTGTGGGTTGGCGGCCGAGTTGGGGCCAGTGAGTTTGGAGACGATGTTGTTTTGACTTTTGTCTTCTCGATATGGGTTTTGGATGAGAGACATCAGTCTAGAGTGACACCTAAGTAAGTTGGGTGTTCCAGACCATGTTACCAACAAAGGTGTGGCTTCCCGGTTGCGCAGGTGGAAGGCGCATTCCTGGGGTTTTGATGAGTTCGCTCGGAGGTGATTCTCTTCGTAGTATGGTTTCAGCTCATTCACAGCATTGGAGAGTCCTTGACAGCAGTGATGTCGACTTCTTGTGCAGCCACACCTAGATCATCTGCATAGACGAAGCGGCTGGTTCCCTTGCTTCTTGGTTGGTAGTTGGCTTGTGGTCGATTTGCCTGGAAGGAAACCTGCTTGCTCTGGAACAAGGCGTACATCAATGGTGGGTGCTATTCGGTTGGGCAGTAGAGGTGTCTTAACTTCTCAGCTGCGATTTTATCAAGTCCAATAGCCTTTTCCGGTTTTAGTGAGGAGATGTCGACTTCCAGCTCATCTATTATGAGAGGTTTTGTGAATCCACCGTCTTGATCGTAGTGCTTGCAATCTAGTTTGGTCTTCTTCAGCGTCTTCCTGCTTTGACCGTTCATAAGAAGCTGGTGCAACTTGGTTTGCAGATAATACAATAAATATATTATTACTTTACACTTCAGAAAAAATAAATATTAATAGCAAAGATAAATGACTATTATTGATATTAGTGACATATTACAAATATACACAAATCTGGAAAATTGGTCACAGATTTGACTTGATCTATGTAACAGCCTGTGTGTCGATCATCAGCCATGTTGCCTTCTTAATATCTCACTCAAGTTAGACAGATATTGTTCTTGTCATCATCAAAAGTGTGAGAAAAGTGTCTCTTACCTTTACAGCATCATACACCCTCACACACTCATTCCCCAGTCAGGCTCCCATGTTGTTAGCATGTGACTAAGAGTGAGATAAAGCAGTAGAGAGAGGCAGGGAGGGAAAGAGAGAGTGACAGAGAGCATGGCTGCAAGTGAGTCTATGTGTGTGTGTCTGGACATGTGAGTGTCTGTGTGAGTTAGCGTTTGTGTGTGGAGCATTTGCTCTGTAGCTCACAGGGCTAAGGCCTATTTATACACCCAAACTCCCACGCTCCAAAAACCCTCACCCATGACATTTGTTTCCATTCTTTTTCGTCCTCACATCATCTTCTCATCTTTTATCACATCTTTTAGCATCACTGGACAGGTATTACACTGCAGGGGCATGCTGCCATCACCTCGACAAAATGCCTTGCTCTCAGACCTTTCAAGTGTAGAATTGAATTGAATGGAGCAGACAGATCGGGGTCACTGCTGCCAAAAAGGTGTGATTCTCTCCTCTCAGTCACTAAGAGCTTTACGAAGTACTAAAGAGCTGTGCCCGTGGGGTGTAGACTGTTGGGGATGTATTCACATGTGAATTTCAGTGTAAAATAGCCACCTTCTACACAAAGTTTGCCTGCAGGGAAACAAGCCTCAGGATGGCTGAGGTTGACTTGTGTGCAGCAGTAGGGATGGAAGGATTGAAGGACAGATGGATGCATGTACTAATCGACAGAGAGTAAAATTATACAAAGGGAAAGGAATATAGGCAAACTTAAGGTGATGAGAGAGCTTCATATTGTGTTGCTGACCGTGGGAATTGTGATGTTATGTAATGGCACACACACTCACAGCTTATACACAGAGTCATAGAGCCAGGGGCAGTGGTTTAGGGGGAAGTCGGATGGACCCCTCGCCTGCTAACGGGACTTCTTAAGTGCTTCTACCATCAGCATTCTGTTGCTTGCATAACAGCCTCTCCAGCCCTGGGAACCCAGAGAAAACACGTGACCACTAAGAGGGTTCCTTCTGGCTGAGGGGTGATTTGTCATTCCCTCTCTTTCTCTTTTTCTCCCTCTTTTTCTTCTCTCTCTTAGCAACAAAGGGGTTTTTCCTTCACTGCAAAAGAGCCATTAAGTTCACGTGTTCAGGGACAGCACTTCCACTGAGGATAGCAGGATGAAAAAAAAAACACAGAAAAGGGCAGCATAGTAGGCGTATTATTGCATATAGTGTAAATGTGATCTTCTCAGAACCCGTTAATGGTTGAATATAAATAGCCATTGGGGACAGCAGGGATAACAACATCTGGGGAGCAGCTGGGAAATAAAGCAACGCAGCCCACTTTCATGCCCATAGACAAACATATATAATGTGTACATACTGAGGAAAAAGCTGCCCACGCATTCGCACACACTAGCTCTAGTTCATTTCCATGACAATGACAAACCCCTAACTTCCTGCCAATAGAGGCGTCAGATCAGAAAGCGCTTCTATGTGTCATCCTAGAGAGCATGGACAAGTCATTTAATTTGGAGGATTTGTGTTATATGCATTTCCTTTTTTTGCATTTATTGTGTCATAATTACATGAAAACCCTATATTAAAAGGACAGTTGTTTAGCTTTTTGTCTTTAATAACAGTGAATTCTTTTTCATTGTGACATTTTCATTGACATAACATTTCCATGCAACATTATAATGAAATTAGAACACAGAAAGCAAAGTGAAGAGGAACAGCATATTGCATTTCAGTCTTGCCCCTACTAACAGCAAAGCACTATCATTAGTTTTCATGATGAGGTGCAGGAGAGCTGAGATGGAAGATGGAAGACAGAGATGGAAACACACTGTCCATGCCAAAATGAAAAACAATCTGAAACTGTCCAACCACAGCTTGGGAGCTAAATGATTGTCCTTTTAACATGTTGAATTATGACACAGTAAATGCATATATAAAAAGGAAATATACATAAAACAATGTGTATTGTATTTCACTTTATTTCTTTGTTTGATTTCTTTTTATGTAGGCATTTTAAATCTTCCATGGAAAAACACACACATGGATGCACAAAAAATCACTTCAAGATTATTTCCACCAGCTTGTTATTGTGATAGATTTTAGGTTTTTGTATTATTATAATAAAAACCCATTAGCATTTTTTAAAAGGTGTATAGAAATAATTTGACACCTGAAATAGACTATAGCTCTTTATAGCATTTTCCTTTCTATCCATCCTGCACATGTCCTTCCTCCCCCTTAATCCATTTTTCTTTCCAACCTTGGGTTCAATCCTTCCTCTCATACCTCCCCTCCTCTCTTCAACCTGCATTTGTAATGTAGATAGTGCCTAACACAGTATCTGATATTTTCAAGAACTGTATTTAAATGAACAAGCTGTGGCAAATGTTTCTTATATGCATTTGAGGGGAGATCAGCACAAATCAGAAGCTGAAGAAGATGAAGTTCAAAGAGTTATAAAGCAGCCAGAGATTTGGTGTTGCTATGGAGATGAGTGATTCTGTGTGTGTGTGTGTGCTTCACCTGATGTTTTTGGGGGGGTGGAATAAATATGTCACTGTGGTCACAGCTTAACTGTGGCTATGTGCTCGTGTTGATCCACTGGAAGCTGTTTAAAGGAAATATACTGTATGTTAAAGAGAGGATACAAAGAGTAACTCTCTCTTCTCTCTCTCTCTCTCACACACGCGCACACACACACACGCACACACCACAAATTCATAATATTTCTTAATTTTTAAACAGTGCCACACAGACATACTTCCACAGCCATCACTCAGGGCTTCTATGCAAAAACACAATGTCATCTTTTGGGGTAGAAATGTGAATTGTTTTGTGCAATCACCATGGCATCCCCCTCTCTGATATTAACTCCTGCTTGCATGAATATTGTTCAAGCGTCACATGAGCCAGCTACCGACTGCACGTGCAGGGCGCACGGAACTTCCAGCGAGAGAGGAGGCGCTGGATAGTGCGCATAGTCGAGAGTAAACACAGGGAGCACCTGAAGTCAACATTTCTTTTCTCAGCTTTTCGCTTTGGCCTAAACAGCAGGAGGCTAATTACTGGAGAAATAAAAAGGCCGTCGACACTAATTGAATCACTGGATGGCTTAAGCAGCATATAATGGGTTTAAAAAGTAGCTCATGCCACTGACTGACAGGCTTGTTTGGGCGTTTCAGTACTGGACAGCGCTCCCATCGTGTCTCGTGCTCACAAGCGGGCTTCCGGCACGTGCGCGGGAACGGGAAAATAACCATCCTTCACAGCTGCTGGGGGACACGAGCAGCAAGCATGGCAGACTCTCCTCAGCATCCTCCCCACAGCTGCTACTAACGCCGAGCCTCGAGAGATGAGCATTCCGGAGTTCCTACTGGAATTGTCCATTGTGGTGATAGCTGTTGTCTCGCTGTTGACAAACTTGTCAGTGGTGCTATGTTTCACCCAGAGCTCCGACTTAAGATCCCACGTGCCAGGCATCTTCATCCTAAACCTCTCCTTCTCCAACATCCTCCTCACTATCATCAACATGCCCGCCACGTTTCTCGGAGTGGCCAAAGGCGCAAAGCCCTTCGGGGACTTGTTCTGTCAAGCTGTCAGTTTTGCTGAGACTTTTCTCACCACTAATGCAATGTTGAGCATGGCCGCGCTGAGCATGGACAGGTGGGTAGCGGTGGTGTTTCCCCTGAGTTATTCCAGCAAGATGCGCTACAGGGACGCTTTTCTGATCGTGGCGTACTCCTGGCTGCACTCTCTCACCTTTTCCCTGACCCAGCTGCTGATGGACTGGGGAGGTTACAGCCACACTTACGCCTCATGCACCGTTCACCTGGACGGCGAGGAGAGGTCGCAGCTGGCCGCTTATGCGACCTTCACGGCGCTGTTCCACTGCAGCAGCTTTGCGCTCTCCCTCCTCGTCCTGTGCTTCGCCTACCTGAAAGTTTTGAGAGTGGCCAGGTACCACTGCAAGAGGATAGATGTCATTACAGTGCAGACTCTGCTTCTGCTGGTCGATATTCACCCCAGGTAAAGTATAATGGAGATAAAACTTATAGGCTGTTGAACCCTTGAGGTATTTTCTTGAAAACCTCTGAGATGTTTGTGTTCAGTTTGACTTGTTTCAATGGAGACTATTCTTGGCTTATTTTAGAATGCTGTACAAAACCTGTTTTGTGATACTAATTACTTAAATTGTCAATATATTAGCTGTCATGTGATACATGAATGAATCTCTCTCTGTGCCTGGCTGTCAGTGTGAAGGAGAGGTGTCTAGCTGAACAGAAGAAGAGGAGGCAGCGTGCCACTAAAAAAATTTGCATCTTCATCGGCTCCTTCATCCTCTGCTTTTCACCATATGTTATAACAAGGTAACACCCTACATGAAGCTTACTCTCTCTTCTTTTAACGTCATGATATGATACAATAATAGGTTTATGTTGATCGTGTCCTTGTTTATACATCTTACAGTTTTGCTGTGGTATAACATCTGATGCATGGTGACTAGTCACAATATCCTGAGCACACCAGTATCATTTAAATACAAGTTTTACCCTATAGATTTCTACTTTGTTGAATCTGTGTTTCAGACAGAGTTGAGAGGTTGTAATGGTGTAAATATGTAAATATAGAGTAAATATAGAAAAAGTGAAAAAGTGCCCTGAGAAAACTGTGCTTTAATATGGCGCTATATAAATAAATTGAAAAAAAAAAAAGAAGTCCTAATATTTTGTTATCTCACTATATAGAGGAATGTAACTAACTACAGGTTCAAAACCTAAAGTTCAATCAACACCTCTCCAGCATAAAATTTATATTATACATAATACGTTTTAATAAGGTAACATTTATTGCAGGGATATTGCAATGATTTGCATTATACAGTGCAAGTGTTCATATCCACACATCTGTTAGCTACCGGGTGGAGTAGCTAACAGATGTGTGGAACTTATCACAAATACATTTTTAAAGTAACCAGCAAAAATATATAGGATTCATTATATTATAGGTCAGCTAATAAAGATTGCTAATACACAGACATAATGGCCTAAAAACCTTATTACTTACTAAAAATCCTACTCGTGTTGTTCCATCATGAGAAAATAAGTCATAATTATACTTTAACATGTTATAATTGTGCACAATTATGACTTATTGTCTCATAATTATGAGATACTAAAGTGGTCTTTCTTTCAAGTGCATGACAGAAATGGACTTCCACGTTCAGTACATCAACAGAATTGACTTTTTCTGCTTGCATTCCTCCTGCAGGTTGGTGGAGTTGTTGCCCTCTGTGCACATCCCCCGGTACTGGGGCATCGCCGCCAAATGTCTGTCCTATGCCAAGACCTCCAGCGACCCGTTTGTCTACTGTCTGCTGCGGCAGCAGTACAGGAAGGTCCTGGTAAGCATCATCAGCCGGGTTCTGAGAAAGGATCAACACGAGCAACACGCTGGACACCACAGATGACAACTGTATTGCCAGAGTTACCTGAGCTTGACGTGCAAATATTTTAATGATTCATGATCCTTCTGCAGGAAGGTCAGAGGTCAGGGTCTCTGAAGAGCAGCAGCCCTGCAGATGGAAGGGAGTCAAGTCTTTCTCAAGGACACTTAACACTTGGGTGGACCACTGGACTCTTTAAGCCATTGTGTCCTCTACTGGGAGAACTGTGAAGGACATAAAACAATGTATGCTCAATGAGACCGCACTGGCCTCTGATGTGTGCCAAAGGCATTTCAGACTCTACAGACTGCTGTTTCCACAGGGCTCATCAGTTTGCCTGCTGAGGCATTGCCAAGGATACACCACATGAAGTTCACAACACTATGTTTATTACTATCATCAATGTACATGTACGATTGAAGTAACCTTGAATTTGTTAGGAAGTGGGTTTGATGATTGTTTTGAAGCTAATATTAAAGTTTGTGTTAATGCGTGCCATTTTTAACACGGAGAGTGTAAAAATAGGTGTGAGGATGTGTGAAGATGTTAAATCACAACAAAAACACAGATTAAATAAAAAACTGCACTGCCACCTTGACATTATGAGTCCACATACGAGTGAAAAATCATTCGATTCTGGTAATATTGTGATACTTAATTTAAAATAAAGTCGTGTTGTTGCATTGGTTCCCCAACATTTTTGGTTTGTGATCCCTAATCACATGAGCTGTGGGCAATTCAGACAAAGAGTGATTTTTAATTTTCAGATTTGTCTCATTTGAAGGATGCCTGAGGAGGGGAACGTATCCAGTATTTCACAAGAAAAAAGAGAAAAAATAGACAAAAGTCACAAGATAATTTCCAGCAGCACTTTTTTCTTACTCCTTTAATGATCTGGTGACCCCTCATATTTATCTTGGGACCATATGGAGGGTCCTGACCCTTATGATGGGAACCACAGCTAGCCTATACACACATTATACATTCGTATAATAGTCTAAATAATAGATGATAATTACAGAAATAAAACAGTGAGGACTAATGGCGATCTATTCTTGCATTGAATTGGTGAACAGGCTCAGCAGCCCTATTATATCAAACAAAACAGGCATGAACTTCCCTCAATCCCACCCCCACAAACCACAAGCCACGTTTCTTCCNCCCCCCCCCCCCCCCCATCCCCATGCAGTGAAATATGATCGGCGCTCGCACGTAACGCACTTTTTTTCGGGTCAGAGATGCTCCGCGCAGACAAAGGAAGGAGGTTTCCGTGCTGTGGGTGGTAATTATCATCCAGTCTAGAGAACAGAAAAGTTGCAGCTTCAAACACACACTGCCACATCACACATCGCCGTTGACAAGCAGCGTTACTGCGCTCCAACATGCATTTAGGACTTTTGGTGCTGTCTCTTTCCTTGACGAAAAGTTGTTGGTGCGTCCCGCAGCAGACTTGTCAGCCAGGAGACGAGTTTTTAGGTAAGGTCACTTCAACTTAAAACAAATGCTTCATAGAAATATGCGTGCTGTGCAAAGCAAAGCTACAATACGGTTGCTGACGCGTAGGAAACAGAACTTAAAGGGCCATTTGAATGAGCAATATGGACGATTTAAGAGGGGAAAAAATGGATACTTCTGACCCTCCTAATCAATGAAAAACAGCGGGTAGAGCTGAGATGCAGACCCGTGACCACACAGCACGCATCCTAATTTAAATATTAAAAGGGCATGTGCTCTAATTTAAATACTGAACTCGAATGTAATCAGTCATATTTTTTCTTGAAGTCTATATTCTCCAGTCTCTTGCAGCTTCAGTGCTTACACAGTCAAATTCTGTAGTCGTCATATAAAGTCATGACTTCATGTTGTACACACATTGTCACTTGCTGTTTGTTTGAACCGCATCAGCCTTGTCATCAACAGTAACAGAGCAGAGTCCCTGCTGTGGCTTGTCTCTTGCTTTTGAAGGTGTCGCCTCCTAGCGTTTCATTTGTGACCCACTAGTAAGCTATTTTCGTGCTTCCTTATGATTGTTGTTTGGCTTGTGTTCTCTCACAGGAAGATGCAGCAACAACGTGTTGGAAGAAAAACGTAGGTGGCTAATTCATTTCACCTTGTGCAATTTAGGGCCTTATACATTAAATCCTATATCTGTGGTGGATTTTAAAGATCGGATTTGATATCCCAGGTACCGAAAATGATCAGAGCTGTGTAAAATGACATGTTATATCAAGACCTGTCCTGTCCGCTTGGAAAATTGATGAGTTTTTATGCCGTGACCTGACCTTCAGGGCTGGAAAACCAAACTATCTGAAATACCAATCACTGCAAGATGCAACAGGCCTCCTCTGAAGATAGCCAGGCTCGTGCCTCAGTCCGCAGGGGAGGATTTATGGAGCTTTAAAAATCCCACACTTTACTTTTCCATTTTGAAACACCAGGTGCTACAACAGCCAGGTCTAGTAGTTTCTTTTAATAGATCATAGTGTTTCTTTACTACTCTCTAAAATGTGACCGATACAGATCCTGCAGCACAAGCCCTAAAAGATTTATCTATTTTGAGTCCAAAAATTGTTCTGGATCCAGCAGTAGACTTAGAACCAAAGAAAAGCTTTGTTACTTACTAAACTATGAATTAAGTAAACACACCCCTTTTAAAAAGTTACCAGCTTTCTCTGCCTTCTCTCTCCCACAGCTACCTGTACAGAGCTGAACCTGGGCTACTGTAATGATATGGAGTATTCTAGGTGGGTCGTAGAGGTTGGTGGGCAAGGCAAACAGTGCCAGCTAAAAACTTTAAGCATACATGCATTTGAAGCCATTGCTGATATTCTTTGATTTCAAAGTTCTTCACAGCTGATTGTGGGCATCATGATTAACAACTTCTGTTAAAATGCTGCCGCTACAGTACCATGTTCCCCAACATCCTGGGCCACCGGAGTTGCTTGGAGGCAGAGTCAGGGGCAGAGTACCTCCTGCTGAGCGTCATCCATGGCCTGCTCAACGGGGAGTGCTCCCCTGAGATACGTCTCGTAGGCTGCTCGGTACTCGCCTCCCCCTGTCAGAATGACAAGATGATCAAACCCTGCCGCAGCACATGCGAGGCACTGAGGAAGGACTGTATCCATGCTTTTGAAGGCATCGAAATGGCCTGGCCCTACTTCCTAGATTGTGACCGCTTCTTTGCCAGCGACCAGGAGGGCTGCTTTGACCCACTGGTAGTGCTGAAAGGTAAAGGTCACACTGCTGTGTTGTACTGTTTGGATCAATGCATACCTAGTGCTCTGTGAAACAAACACAGCATCCTTCTCTCTCTCCGTAAAATCCTGGTATCCCTCCTCCAGCCAGACAGGAGCTAGAAATGTCCAGCCTCTCTCCTCAAGAACCCAGCACCATCATCCAGTTTACCTACACCTCCAACTCCCAGATGTACAGCTTACTGAAGAGAACAACAGCCAAATGCTCCCATATCTCTAATGTCTACAGCATCGGACGCAGCACGGAAGGCAGGGATCTGCTGGTTATTGAGTTCACCAACAACCCAGGACAGCACGAGCTATGTGAGTAAGGAAGAGCAGTGTAAATGAATTGTGTGATAATGTTAGTATTGTAGCTTTGTAATTACATAATCCTTAGTATTACTCTCTATTCAGTTCTTCCTGTTGTGTAACTAATTTCCCTTTTTCTTCCTCATCCATCTGCTTACCTAGAATTACTTTGCCTATCTTAAAACCTGCACTAACTGATTTTGGCCACTTGGGGGCAGTGGAAACAAGCTGTAAACACAATACTGACATATTATCACCTTATAATGTTGATATGGTGAACTGCAGTAGTTAGCAGCTGCTTATTTACACATCCAGCAGATACTGAGCAACATTAGCATTCATCTGGATTTGTGTTAATGGAGACCTGGCGAATGTAAGTCCAATATTTACAGTCCTTTTAGCTCTTTTCTGGTCTCCTTAGCTAATGCTCCACTGTGTTCATTAGCTAGTCGCTATCCTTTGTTGTTGCTAGGCTGGTGCAGTGTACAGTGGGTTTATCTGCCCATTTTTTGTCGAAAATAGCTGTGTGCTGGGCTAATGGGAGCGCTAAGAGTGAACCAAAACAATGAGCTGGATGATGTTGAGCTGAGAGACAAATGCAGAGTATGCAGAGAATGCAGAGAATTACCACCTGACCCTGCAGTTCCCCTCAGCACTATGGAGCACTATGTTTTGGTTTTACGGCTCACAACTTTACTGTTTTGGTTCCATCCTACCACTGTAATTAACCTGGTTTCCTGTTTTTAGCCAAAAAACTCTGATAAGTGTGCTGTATATCACCTGCCCGACACCAACACCACGAGCTAGCTGGTGAACATAGTGGTTCATTTAGCTGCTAAAGAGCCAGATATTTCCCTCAGGAGTTGGTGGAGACCAAAACAGCGCTAAAAGGAGAGTGAATATTGGACTTACATTCATCTAGTGGACACGAACACAACTCCAGTGTTGCTACGTGTCTGCTGGATGTGCAAATAGGCAACTGTTTTCTAGCACGTTTGCCACAACAACTTTCTAAAGGGATAATATGTCAATATTGTGTTTACAGCTTGTCCTGCTACCCCAGAGTGGCTTTAACCATGTTTGCTTCTGTCTGTGAACCGTAGTGGAGCCAGAGATCAAGCTGGTGGGCAACATGCATGGCAACGAGGTGCTGGGCCGCCAGCTGCTCATCTACCTGACCCAGTACCTGTGTTCAGAGTACATTCTGGGGAACCAACGAATTCAGAACATCATCAACACCACCCGCATCCATATTCTGGCCTCCATGAATCCAGATGGCTATGAGCTGGCTGCCTCAGAGGTAGAGGATAGCAATGACCCGGAGCTCAGCAACCAGGAAGTAAATATTGTTAACAGAAAAAAAAGACAAACGCCATTATCCGTTCTCAGCCGGCTGTCTGTTCTGTTCTGTTCTGTGTGTTCAGCTTGAAGTCTGGAGGTGGAGGAATGAGTTACTCTGCTGAAGGAGAGTTTTTACAATGTTGTTTGTGGGTTGTGAAGTGGGACACCATGGAGCAACATGATGACAATGTTGTAACTATGAACACAGAGGCTGTCAATTTTAAAATATCTAGAAAAAGACTGCATTTTGCTCTTACTATGGTATGCTGAAGACTAAAGAACAGAAGCATTTGCTCTGCTCTAAGATTGTACTTCATGTCCTTAGTAACTGTAAGTGTTGGTACTTATGATTGTGGTGTAATTGTTAAATCGGTAATTTAATAATTTTGGTATTGAGATATTAATTTACTCAAGAAGACAAACAGTAATAACTCAGTGATTTGGGGAAGCAGCTGGTAGATTTAACTACCGTTATGTCTAAATTCTGGTTCAGTTGCTAAATTGGATGCAAGAAAGAGTACTTAAGCCTTCCACCTTCTATCACTCTATTTTCTACTAACCAGAGAATTCAACACTAATCATCACTTCATTAGTTTGTTTAGTTTGTATAGGTCTGTGTAACACAGCCTTTTTATTCACTAATGTCTCTGGCCGTGTCACTGCACCTCTAACAAGCTCTGCATGCGTATCTGATCATGTGTGTGTCACGCAAGTCTCATTGTGAGGTCCACTATGAAGATCAGAATTGTCCATGTATGTATGTGTGCAATCTAAAATGTACTCCACCGCTATACACACCGCTATACTCCATGAGAGACATTTTTTTTATGCATGGGTTTTAGTCCGACAGACTGTCTGATTGCATCTGTCTTAGCGATTCACAATACATACATGGTTGAAAAATGAATGAAAGTGTGCACCATATTGTACCTTTTATTAATATGATCACATTTTAAATGTATTGTGTAGGCCAAACTACTTTGAGTTTATTCATATTTTGTATATTGCATGTAATATAGTAAGTTTTCAATTATAAATTGTAAATTGAAACTGCACTTGCACTGTATATGGCAATATAAGCATTATAATATGCAATAATATGCAACAGTTTGCATAATCCAAAAATCCCTTTTTGATTGTTTGGATGCACAGATTATAGATTAAATGCATTTCCCACTCATCTCTAATAATAATGTATAATGGTTTCCTCTTGTCATTCTCTTTGCAACTTTTTCTCATGACGGATAAATGGTCTTGTCTACATGTTAACAACAGAATTAACACAGATAGTCTAACAGGTTCCTTCTTGTACTTATGACTAATATTCATATCATATTTCCTTCACATAATCACTGCTGCTACTAATGTCTACACATCATCATCTTTATCAGGATTTTTATCATCAATCTAAATGGTGTCACACTTTCTGACACTTGCTAATACTCCTAGTTGTTTGAACCCAAATGTTTCAGGGTCACTTGTTGAATGGTTGGACCAATGGCAGGACCAACGCCCAGAATATTGATCTCAACCGCAATTTTCCAGACCTCACCTCCATTTTCTACCGGAACCGCCGCAGCAGGCACTACCGCATTGACCACATCCCAATCCCTGACTCCTACTGGTTTGGCAAGGTAAGGGCGTAGCTTTTATCAATCAGATGTGTATTCTCATTAGATGCAGTATTTCAGCCTGGATCCCAAAACAATCAAATCCTACCTTTGGGCTGTAGGTGGCACCAGAGACCTATGCAGTGATGAAGTGGATCAGGTCACTGCCTTTCGTTCAGTCTGCCAGCCTCCACGGAGGGGAGCTGGTGGTCTCCTATCCCTTCGACTTCTCTAGACACCCGCAAGAGGAGAGGATGTTCTCACCCACTCCAGATGAACAGGTAGGAAGGGAGGATGGATGTCTGAATTATTAATGGTTGCTGAAAGAGTTTGGATTGTCAGCTGGATTGTCATATTCCCTCTCTCACCACACACTTAGTTTAATAATCTCCCCATGCTCAGGTCCTCAAGCAGCTGGCTCGTACCTACGCAGACGCCCATGAGACCATGTCAAACAATGACACAGAGAGGTGTGGAGCCTCCTTTTACCGAAGTAGGGGCATCATCAACGGGGCATTGTGGTACAGTTTTGCTGGTGGTGAGATACAACACTTTTCTAACTACAGGGGGAACCATTTATACGCTATTTTTTCTACCCCTCATATTACTCGCAAGGGACTCATTATGTACATGTCTCCCTTGCAGGTATGTCAGACTTTAACTACTTGCACACTAATTGTCTGGAGATCACTGTGGAGCTCGGCTGTGACAAATTCCCCTCTGAGTCCGAGCTTTACCCAGAGTGGAAGAGTAATAAGGAAGCTCTGCTCAGTTTTCTGGAGTCTGTAAGTGTCTGTTAGACAGGATTCATAACCTGAGGAAAAAATGACCAGTTTGTGTTAAAATGTACATATTTTTACAGTGCATTCCACATGATAGTGGAAGGATGAATAATTGACAATGAAAGAATGAAATGATTTGCTGGTAGAACACTTGTAGCAAGCAGGTTTTAAAGACAAGAAAGAATAGAAGAACATTACCTGGGACAAAAGTACTAGGCAGACAAGGAAATAATATGGTTTTCTATTGTGCTCCCTGTCCCTGAACAGGTCCATCGAGGGATAAAGGGAGTAGTTAAGGATGTTAATGGAAATGGGATAAAAGGTGCAACTATCTCTGTCAGGGGGATTAGGAAAGATGTCACCACAGGTAAACACAATCCTACATGGTTACATATTTTCCAGTTGATATAACCTTGGATATTAAACATTTTTAGCCATGCTAGCAGCGTGGCTCTTTGGCTGGCAAAGTCGGTCGCTCGGTCAGTCGATCCACCACCACATTGGTCCTGACATATCTCAACAACCATTGGCTAGATCACCATAACACTTTGTACACATATTCATGGTCCCTACATGATGAATCCTAATAACTTTGGTATTTCCTCAACTTTATCTTCAGCACCATCATCAGATCAAAATTTTAATATATCCAATACTTTGGTTTTATGACCAAATAATCGCAAAACTAATGATATTCCTATCAGCATCAGCTGTACTTTGTGTTCAGTGCAAACACGCTAAACATCAGCATGTTAGCATTGTCATTGTGAGCATGTTAGCATGCTAACAGTAGCGTTTAGTTCAAAGCACACAGAGCTGCTAGCATAGCTGTAGTCTTGTTTATATGTACACTCTCCCCTTTTGTTTCTCACACTTGGTCCTTTTACTGTGCTCCTCTTTCACTACCTCGCTTCTTTCATTTGTTGGACCCCCTCTCTGACATGTTGACTGTATTACCCTGTTCTCTTTCCACTCTTCCCTCTCTCCCTCCAGCTGAAGATGGAGACTACTGGCGGCTGCTGAACCCCGGAACTCACATCCTGACAGCCACAGCCAAGGGTTACTCCAGGGTCAGTAAGAGGGTTCATCTGCCTCACAACCTGAACAGGGCTGGACGTGTTGACTTTGTCTTGGAGAAGGTTGGATATGGGTCTTTTTTCCTATTCAAATATGCATGGTTTATTTTTGTTTAGTTTTAATTTATTACATTCATTTTTCAGGATAAGAGATGTATTGTACCAGAATTAGCTACTAGCTTATTTCCATCTGCAGTCCCTGGGCAGGTAGACACATGCACTAATACTAACTAATGCAATTAATACAAATACAAGTTAAAAATACAATAAATACTTAATTCATCATTACACCCAACACTATGCAATATATACGTTATAAAGTCTGTTAATGTTGACAAGACTGGTTTCTTAAAATCTATTTTTTTTGACATAATTGAAATCTACACATGTTTTCAAAGTATCAAGGAGCTTGTTCCATTCCTTAATGCTTTAAATGAAAAGGCAGATTGTGCAAAGGTAGAGCTTCTTTTAGGTTTTGGTCATTCATTATCCCTGCTCTCCATCTTCCCCCTTTCCTTTGTCCTGTATCCAGGTTCCCGTGGAGCCCGATATCGACGACCACCTCTTCCCCACAGTAGACACATGGGATCGATTCGACCCCTACAACCAGTTTGAGCGCTACAGCGAGCCAGACATAAGTGAGGGAGGGATAGAGCGGCAGGAGAAGCCATGGTGGTGGAACTACTTCTCCCAGTCTGGCATCTCACCTCCACAATGGCTGCTGCGAAATGTCTAGAGGCATTACAGGACAATAAAGATCCCAGCATACCACTTGGAGACTGGTGATGGATAGGCACAGCCAGTCCCACAGCCAGTCCCACTGGTGCTCTCAGAGGTGTCTATGTAGCAGGAGCTGTGATACTGAAATCAGCAGTACCTAAATAGGTTTCAGTGCTTCCTGGAAGGATGTGAACAGGCTTTTTTTTCACCAGGGAACAAATGTAATTGCCTGTTTGTGGAGTTTTGGCCAAAATTACTTTGCAACTGCATTTAATTTGTTTTAAGTAAAATTGAACCACGGCGAAGTAAATGAGTTATGTATCCCTCAATGGCCCACCTTTTAAAGATGTTCAATAATGGTATGCACTTATTTGAATATTGTGACGGCAGCTGCATAAAATGTCTTTGTGCACATTTTAAAAAATTGAGTCTGGTCCAAATTTCATCCAGATTTGACTGTTTTTTTAATCATTACATTCCACAGGTCATTTCCCTGTATCTTAGTGCTACAGTCAACATTTTCTGGACCTGCAATCTCACATTGAGCACCACATTTAAACTTTGATTAGCAGCAATACTGTACCAATTGTGAACAGTAGAAATTCTCGCTTTGTTTGTTTTTCACAAAAAAATAGCATGAAAAATAAATATTAAGCATTTGTGGCATAACGTCTTCCATTTTTAAATTTTAAAATGATTAAGTAATGTGTTTTTTTTTTTAGAGTTTAAAACAGGCCCTACTTGTTTTACACCTTTCAGCTGTAACCTATCATGAGAAGCTGTTTGTAGCCTTTGATCACAAGAGGGCGCCAGAGAACATGTAATGACATGTATGCCAAATTCATTAATGTCAATCATAGTGATGATGAGGTAGTCTTATTGTACTATATCATTTGTACTCATTCCTTAACACCCGCATTGAGTCTTTTTTTTTTTACACGCCAACAGTGAGAATTGGTTTAATTTGTTGATTTTAGAATCTGCAGAATTTAAGTCTCAATTGAAAGCTTTCAGAAGTCATCAGAAAAGGAGATTATCTGTTAGAGTCAAGCTGCTGCTGCTAGCCTCAGTTTTATTCTTACATTTTCGAGATTATTTTGCGGAGGAACACATTTTATTAGGTTAAATATAGGGCCACGGTGCGGACCGGGCGCGCGCTGTATCCTTGCGCCTTCACAGTGTCTCAGGTGCTTTTGCTTTGTTGTGACTGACACCAGTTACTTTTTGACTATCGAGTTAGTTTGCTAACAGGCTCTGCTGCCGGCAAAAAGTTTAAATGAAATTACTGTAACTAGCAAGTTGGCACGTTGCAGCACCCGACCTTTGAAACGGGAGAAGATGGACTGACAGTAGGCAAAGTTACGGAATTTAATTTTTGTGTGAGAAAAGCCCAACGCGCCATGCTAGCTTTCTGCTAGACAGATAGGCCTAGGCCTACAACTGACACATGACTTTCTTTCAGCAGATTACCCTAAGGTAGGCTACCCTCTCACAGAAGTATTATTTATAAAGGCAGTTCGACAGTCCATCCAGATTTAGTAGGCCTGTTTTATTAATGATCTCTGTCCTACCAGTTAATGTATTCACCTGTCACTCCAATTATTCACCTGTGTGTAAAACCGTCCCTGAATATTCTACCCTGCTAGCATGAAAACCGGCAGGACTCTGGTTCTCCTGCAGAGCACAGAAGCAGAAGTGTTGGCCTCACCTCTGGGCCCTTCCAGCTCCAGGTTCACTACACCTGGAGCTGCCAATCTGACACTAAATGATTTTTGTGAAACCTTAAACTGGCTTTCCCATTTTACACATCTTGAATGTCATTTTGAAGGCTTGTTGCAAACGTGTGTAGCAGCATTAATGTGTGAATACATTGCAGTTGTATTATATTGTGGCTTGGTGAACAGCCATCTTGCTGTAGCCTATATACCTGCAAATGAAAAGCCTGATATTCACTATTGGGGAAAAAATAAAGCTCAAGTCTTGCATGAGATCAGGCTAAACAGGCAGCAATGATAAAGGCAGAATCAAAACTACACCTTTATGCTCATCTTTGAGGCGACACATTTTAGGTTTGTGCAGCAATGCTACTCCCAGTATATATGTTGTCATCAGGTAACAAAGTTGATCAAACATGAGAAACTCAAACCCCTTGTTTCTGTCGTTCAGATTGGTGATGGTTACACAAACTCAACAGGTCTCTGCCATATAAGAAACCATTTCTTAAATTATTATTCAGCAATAAAGGGTCAGTCCACACAAATTACAAAGATATATTTTCTAACCTGATTGTGAACTATTTCCTATGAAGACAACAATGTGTTCTGTGGATTATCCAGAGTAAAAGGGATACTGTTTCTGGAATGTTGCTACATTTTTTTTTAAGTGTTATTTTTCAATGTTGCGAGCACCACAGATTTTTCATTTTCCATCCACTTCCACTGTGTTGAAGTGGTGACAAAAACCTCAGAGATGGATGTCTCAAAACTTGGGCAAATAAAACCAAAATTGTTTGCATCTTTGGATAGAGGAAAGTGAGAATTTCTTTTTGTATTTTGGGTGAACTTCCCTTTCATCCTCTTTACTAGCAAACACTTAAGAGATTAAATGAGCAGCCTTTTGCCACATTTTTTTCAAATTTTGTTATTAACCTACCTGGACCAAGTTAACCAATAAGTACTAACCATCTGAGGCACATAAGGCATTCGGTACACTAACGTTTTATACAGACCAAATTATAAAGCATACACATAAGAGACCATGCATGGTCATGTGAGCCATGACTACAAATAGCATAATGATAATGATGGACATAGACGTAATCCATGGTTGCACTATTAGTTTGTGGTCTATCAAGCATAATCCATCTGCACCACCTCCATCCTACAGCTTACCCAGTTCTCACAGCTGGAGCAGAGGATGCACAGCAGTCTATAAATAATATCTGCTGGGTGCTGGATCGCGTGCAACCTCTCCTGACCTCCTCACAGTCCATCTGCTATCTGTAGCTAAGGCACACTGACCTGTGCTTGAACTAATATATGCAAGTGTATTAAACCAGAGCATTATTCATATCCATAATCTATCCCATAATTAGCTTCACTATATTGAGGCCTGCATACTGCAATTCATGCAGTTAACAAGGAAGCTAAAGTAGTTATTGACCTTGTAGACTGCTCATAAATGCTCAGAGCAGGTTTTATGATGATCTTAATGCAAGTCTGCAGTTGGTGGAGAAACTCATTATGAGACCATGTATCAGTGAACTCAGTTGAATCCAACACAAATAATGTGGGCCGCACCAATAACTGTTGGCCATTTCATTAATAAAAGTCTCATGTTGGAGGTCATAATGCTCCTAATACATCCCACAAAGCTCCCTCAAATTGAAAGATTAACCATTTCATACTTCATAGCCATAGTAATGTCCCTTTGAAAAGCCTACATTAAGTTTGGGTCTGTAGCAGTAGCATGCATGCCTCTGTGCGTTACCATACTATGAAAGCCAAACTGAAAGTCTTTGCCTGCTGAACTTAAAGGTTTTGGAAAGCAATGCTGGAAGTATTTAGAGTTTAGAGTGGCAAAACCTTATCTTCTGATATGTCACTTGATAAAAATTCACAGATTTTCCTTTAACCTTTTAACCCTTTGTCATAGGGAGTGTCTGGATGCAGTTATGGATACGTGCATTACTACCTGTTCACCTTATACACTCCAGAACAAGGTATCACGCACTCATTGTCGGTTTATCAAAACACTAATTGCTGCATTTTTATGGGGAATTTGTGCTCGTGGTGCGCTCTTTGCAACTGCTTTGTTCTTTTTTTTTTTGTTTGTTTTAAATCTGTAGTACACTAAGTGACAATAGTTTAAATCCCTGAAAACCTATTTTCTGAATCATGTTGGAACAGTTTTGGTTATTTCACTTAAGAGATTTCTGTGTTTGTGTTTTTGCAACATTTCACTCAAAATCTGATGACAGTGGGGGTGTGTTTGCTAATGTTGCCAGGCGACTGTCAATCAAATCTGATCAAACCACACCCACAGAATTCTGATGAAGATTAGCTGAGTTTTTGAGCGGTGAATTCTTCATAAATAATAACCAAGGATGTCTATTCTCAAACTTTATCTTTGATTGCTGCTTATTTAATCATAAATATTTCATGAAACAGAACTTAAAATTTGAGATCAAGTTCTTTAAGTGCTAGCTGTAGCTAGATCTACCTGTACTCAGTCAAATAATGTCCATTCCAGGTAGTTACATCTGCATTGTTAGTGTCTTACAGTAGCATGTTATAACACGGCAGGTTATAACACATCACCATGCATTGGTTTGTATGGTCTCTGTATGTCTATATGATATTGTTAAAACCTGCTGTAGAACAGACAGTAGCAACTTCTAATTGTTGCAAGTACAACAGTGAATTCCTCCTCATCTTGTAAGTAACAGAATATCATTTGTTTCCCAGGAACATCTATTGTGTGGAAGCTTGCTCTTGATTGTAGCCTTCACCCAATGGGGTGGTTATTCTCTCAAGTATCTCTATACACATGACCTCCCAAATAAATACAATTTAAAGTCATCTTAAAGAATCCTTGATATTCTCATAAAACTTCAGCAATGTCTCCAAGGCGTTCTTGCCTCATCAATGAACCCTGTTGCTAATATTATAGTTAGAACAACAGTTATGATGCATTCGTGGGTTTTAGTTTTGAAAAGGCCATTTTTGAATCATGCTATAATTATCTTCTGTGTGTTCCCAGATGTCTCCTCCTTATGTTCCTGGAGTGAGTTTCCATCTGGCAGATTTCTACTGAGGTCTCGCTCTCTCTCTCTCTCTCTCTCCCTCTCTCTCTCTCCCCGCCCCCCCCAATGATGCACCATGTAGTCACTTTCAATCTGACTGCATCAGTTTCTCTAACATAACCCGTTTTAACACTCTGCACATCTCATTCAAATGCAAAACCACTTTGCTCTGAACCTCCTCCATCTTTCTCTCCCTCATTTCGCTCTCTGTCGGTCTGTTTTTCATTCCTGTAGCTATCTAGCTGCTATAGTAGTAGAGGCCTGCTCAATGTGGCAGAGATGATTTGTTTGCTTTGCAATTATTTTCCGTCAGTGGAGACAAATGGATTCATACTGCATAGAAAAAACCTCACAGACAGGGCCGGAGCAATGAATGCAGTGGAACAGACTAATATGTACTGCCCAAAGATCAAGATAGAGATGGGGAACATAGAGCACCGAGGGTGAAGAGTAGATAGCTTTATAAGAAGCTCTAAGGACAAAAGGCATCTCAGTACCATATGGCTGCGCTGCATATTGAAATCTATGGTGGTGAGCAAGTCAGTGTTTTGAAATGACTGCATTTTCTTTTTTTTACCCATCCAACAATGTGGTTTTCTGCTACTTCCTGTTCATAAGTTCCAGGTGAAGTGACGATGGTTTCATTTGTTTTCCCTATTAATATCCTCCCTAAGCACATGTGAGTCGCAGAATGCCAATTCTGGTGTCAAAGTCCTGTGTTTTGTATGCCCACCATCAATCCTGACCACCACCTTGTGACTTCAGTTTGGGTACAAGAACGTAACACTTGCTCGACTGAAAAAACAAAAAAAATGTTGGCAGTGAACATAATGCAGGTAGCAAGTAAGTTTCCTACCAAATGCATGCGGCAAAATCATTTTGGCTGTATAGAGATATATTCTTTAGGTGAAAGGGTTGGTTTAGCATATTTTCTCATTTCACTGATTTTAAAATAATAAATGGTTCTTTTGATCGTACTGATAAATGAGGATAACTGATGAGAATATAACTTGCAATTTCTCAAACATAGTTTGAAATGGGCTGATAGAATATGTAGTTAGAGGACTGACTGGAGGTGAAGGGTCTCCCCACTTTCCCCCAATGTGTGATGATGGACGCAACTGGGCTGCAGACTTTTTCTGTCTCTGTTGAACTTTCAAACTATAAGAGATTAACCTTTTCCTCCCAGCTCGCGTCTCCTCGATTTTTCTTTCTCCTGCATTCTGTCTTCCCTTCCTCTTTATGACCCTGTCTCCCCTTTTCCAGTGTCTCTGTTGGCTATCCATTGTCCTGTCTCCCCCTCCTCCCCGTCTCCCCTTTCCCCTCCTCTCTTTTCCTTTATACGAAGGGCAGGTTCAAGGGTCACCAATTACTCAGAGGGCTGAGAAAGTTGTATGGGCTCTGCCCTCAAGGACGCCATGTTGCATTATCATCAGGGAGATTGCAGGTACGCAGCAGCCACTGGCTGCCGGCACAACAACCACAACCTCCATCCCAGCACCAGGCCATATAGACTCAGCTTGGTTCAAACCCTCCTCATGCCTGAGCGGCTAGCTGGCTCCGAGTCAGCCCCCTCTCTTACTGACCTGCTGGGCAGAACTAATATGTATGTCTAGACTTCCTGGGAACTCCTCTACCTGAGAATACACAGATGCACAGTATGTGTGCTGATTGTTCAGCTACTTTTTTACTGATAGGCTTATATTCTGCACTGTACTATAGCTTGAATACTTTTTGTGTGTATTTAGAGATGACGCTTGTAATCTTGACTTTTGTTGACCATTTTGTGCATTCAGAAGATGAGGCCATTGCTCTGAAAGAAAAAGAAGAACTAGTGTAAAAACCACAATTTGTGGTTTTACAGGGTTATATGCCAGACTATTTCTTGGCCGGAAGCAGCAACATCTTGAAATCTTGTCTTCACTCTAAGGTAAGCAGTGGCTCCAGGAAGTCACTGCTCCTGGCCAAAACAAAGTCAGGCACATAACCCCTTTAAACCACAAACTGTGGTTTTTACACTTTAGTTTTTGAACTGATTAACCAAACAATATGCAACATGCTAATCAGTGAGCTTTAGAGGTGTTGGTAGATCTTTTTTTTTTAACCTTTGGGAAGAGTCTGGCTAGCTATTTCACACTGTTTACAGTCATACTGCTAAGCTAACACTCTCCCAGATGTAGATTCATATAATGGACAGATATGAGAGTGGTATATTTATCTTCTAACTCTCTGCAAGAAAGTGAATGAGTGTATTCTCCTAATTTTGTCTAACTATTCCTTTAATTGCCACGTGAAAATCAAATGTAAAAGCTTGTTTTAACAACATTTACTGTATTATGTTTTCTAAAAAACACTCATTGTGTCCACCTTTACCCACATTATGCAACATTACCAGATATACTGGATTGGAATTGTACAATTCACAATGTATGGCTTTACATGAAAAAGCAAGCTATCATCTGAGGTTATTCCAACACATATTAACATGAAAAGTCATTTTGCAGGTGGTGAAGACACCCTGCTTTAGCACTGTGCTAGTGTAGTGGCTGTTGACTCACTCTGTATTGACAATGCTGTCTGTGTTGCACCTTTAAAGAGATGCGATGGATGATGAAGATGTTCTTCCTGTCTGCTCTGTCACCAGGCTGTCCACATTAAGACCTACAGGCAGATTTTTTCACCACTTTGTTTATCCTGCCTGCCTTGGCCACCTGGGTGTTGACTCTGCAAAAAAAAAAATTGGTGACTTGATTCAGACATTTTCAAAAAGTGAAGACCTGATTCCCTTTCCAAACCCCATCAGACCCAATTTCCAGGCTCACCGAGAGGCCCAGCCCAGTGCTGTTTAGGCTGGGGCCCACAGAAGCTGTGCAGCCAGTTGGAGTTGAAATGGCTCCTGAGCAGAGAATCCCAGAGTCTGATTCAGTGTGCTCAGCCAAACCCTCGGTAATTGCAAAAACAGCACTTGGTCCACTAATAATGGGTGCGTGTCATCTCCAATCCCCAGTCCGCCTGTCTGTCCATGCCACAGAGGCAGCAATTACAGACTTGGGCCTGCCGCTGGACATGCACACAGTAAGGGCAGAGGAACAGTAGACTGTGTATATGTGTGTGGGGGCGGTAGATTAAGGGGTGCCTGACTAACTGAATGAGGTGTATGTATGCTTCTGTGTGTGTGTGTGTGTGTGTGTGTGTGTGAGGACACTGGAAAGGGTAAACTTGCAGTAAGCTCAATTTAAGAACAGACTCCTATTGAGCAGGGCAGCCACAACAGTACTGTGAACAGGAATCATCCCAAAGTTTGAAATAGTTAAGAATTTAATCTACAGCTGGCAACTCGTCAGTGTACAATGAACAGCTACACAGTAATTACTAGTTGACTAAATAATTTGTTGTCAATCACTAAATGTAAATGTTTCGTTGTGATTTGCTATATTTACCAGTATTACATAAATATGCTTCTTGCTGTTCCATGTTTTTTTCGGTTCATTCTCTTCGTTGCTGTATCCTGACATGACATTAAAAATACAATAGTAAGACAAAAACCCTTGAAAGATAAAGGACAATGTTGTACAAACATGAAATGAAACATCCAAGGGCTTAGAAACTATTAATGGATCAATTTTTCTCCTTGATGTTGAAACCTCCTTTTTTATAAAGTGCTTTTACTGTCTAACTAAGTGTGATAACTAAGACCGTGTGAGCAGCACACCGTTCTCTCTCTGAGTCACTTCCTTTACCAAACACTCACATGGCTACCCATCCATGACTCCTACAATGGCCATCACGAGGATTTACTAAAACATTGACTGATCTTTCCTGTTACGCTGCTATTGTTTTATTTGATTTTCTCTGCAGAGGCATGACAAACTGGTGTCACGGCAGACAATAGAATAGAGTCAGGGTCTGACCCCAAAACTAATTTCCCTGCTTAAGCTCTTTTAACAAGTGGCAGTTTCGCCAGTACTCAGTTTGTTTACCCCTCGTTCTGCTTTCCCTTTATTTGTTGTGATTTTCTTTTTCTTTTATTGTGCAAAGAGCTGTAAAGAGGAAGAAGGGGATAATTAAAAAAGTTTTAGGGCTTTTTCCTTTGTCTGCTTTCGCATTCTCTGGCTTGCTTTTGGTAAGTTTGAGACTGAGTCTTAAGCTTTACTTGTTTTTTTTAGTCAAATAATTTGAAACCATTAAATCTACAAGATAGAGCAATCAGTATTGTGTAATCAGTTCTTAAATGGATTACCTTGTTTTCCTTGTAAATAGATAATTTGTCTCATAAACTTGAATTTCATTGCTCATGATTTGTTAAAAGACAGTATCTGCTTTTGATTTGGTTGTGGTGTTGTTGCCATAGTATTGTACCACAACAAGCAGTGTCTGGTTGCTGAAGGGGTCAGAGGTCAGAGCACAGTCGCCGTAAGCAGCAACAATGCGTGTGAAATTGGACACAGGTATGCACCATTTGTGTGTGATTACGTCGATTTCCTAGGGCAACTTCTGTCGGCACCTTTTCACACACGGATACATACACAACGTGGGAATCTAACAAGAAGGGCCGGTAAGCTGGTTTCAGACTCAGTGATTTTAAATAGACACTACTGTGTATCTTTTTTTTTACTGTTCGTGTAATGTTATATAAGAGGCTTGCAGAGATTAGTAGGGCTGTAATGGTACATACAATTCACAATTTGATATTGGTTATGAAGTCACAATTCAGTATGTTGTTGGTACAGTGAGGGAAACAAAATATTAGATTTCTTTACTTTGAAAATATGAACAGGGTCTCGTGTGCTATTCATGCTGTTAAAATAAAGGTACCCAAACATCTGGATATGATCAATAAGTAATCTAAAAGAAAACAAGGACAATATGTCTGCATTGGTCCAATTTGAATACACAACTATGTAAACAGGATCAAACATACTGAGGCTCAAGCACTCTATGAGTCAGACTGAGTTGCATACAACACTCATAGCTTTGCTTATTGTTTTAATAAGTGCTTGAACACGGGGGGAGAAGGACTTTACCTCACCCCCAGTGGTACCATCACACATGGGTTTGCGTGTTCGATGCAGCCATTTCCTGACACAATGTTACCTGACTTGGGTTGAACAACATCAACATACATAGTCTGTAATGTCACTATAATCTTTATCCATTGTTGCTATGATTTACTCCTAAACAGAGGATCTAAAGGACGCAGGAATAGACTTCCTTTTTGCATTTGCCACACCAGTAATGTTAACTGTATGATAATCTGAGAAGGATGGGATAGCTAACAGTCAACAACTGATAGCTGCCAAAGCTTTCTGGGTGGAGCTCCACACCGCATATGCCAAGATGTAAACACAGCTCTAACATTATTGCCTTATAAAGTTGTATCTAACGTGTTAGCGAAGAGTGGCCTGTTTACACATCCAGCAGACACGGAGCAACATTGCCATCCTATTGGAGTCATGTTAATATTCAGTTTCTCCTTAACTCTGTTTTCACCAATTCCGAAGAGAGATATCTGGCTCTTTAGCTCACTAGATGCTCCGCTATGTTCACCATCCAGTTGCTAGTTGTGTTTGTCTGCTGTTTGGTGCTGAGCAGGTAGCACATAGTTGCTTTATCAGAGGTTTTTTGCTGAAAACAGCAGCCTGTTGCTGCTGGTAATCGGCTTAAGCAGAATCTGTGGGCCGTACAACCAAATCTAGCTGGAGTTGGGCAGTAATTCTCTGTGGATTTGTCCCTATGAGTGATCCCATTCAACTGCAAGAAGTCAACAGAACCATTGTTTATATAAAAATAAAATGTTTGTAGAGCTTGAGTGCGTCATAAGCTGTACTTAACTAAGTCATGTGTCGAATCCAATGTACTGTTTTGAGTGGTAAGGGACCTATACACCCCTAACAGTGTGGCCTTTAACTGCTGTTAGGATGGTGGGTTAAAGAAACACACCACACATGAACGCAAATGTAAGCAGAAATACATGTACAGTACATGTACACACACAAAATTAGTTTTCCAAATTTGTTCTGTTTCTATGGCAGTGAAATGCCCTAAAGCCACGTGGCCGCTGGAACAAATATAAAAGCGGGGGATGCAATCTTATGGAAAGCTGTATTTTTGGTATTAGTCATATGATTCAGGAGAGAAGTGAGCAAAGTTAATGAAGAGAAGAAAAAAGGTGAAAGGACAATGTGATTATGTGTTTCATTGCAAACCAAATTAAGATCAAACTTAGGTGCATTTGGAAAAGGACATATTGAGGTAAAATTATTTGTTTGTCTACTCGCTAATGGGATTTTTTTTTTTTTTAGAATCCTTACAGACGTCTGAAATGTCCTCATAGATGGGTAGTCAGAAGATTTACCTAAGGGATTTTTTTTAGATATGTCTGATTCACTGTCTGATGTTAAATTGGGGCGACAAAGTCAAATGCTGGAGTTGAAATGTCATTCAAAATAAATGTCAGGACGTGCAGTAAATATTTTTTTAACTTTATAGGCACTTTGAGTTAAAGAGGCATAATAGACCGTTCTGTGTACATAATTCAGAGATATCTTTTGTATCTGTCCCTACAGAGAGTGCTCTAAAATAGCCTTTGCAGCATTCAGGTAAAACTGTTTTTATTCTTTTTTTATCTCTCCCATCTTTTCCTCAACCTCCGATCCTTTTAGTTTTTGTGGAAAGTAGCAAAGTAAAATTCAATTCAATTAGGTGGTTGTTACCCCGAGGCCTCTGATGTTCCTTCTCTTCCTGCTGAAGCGCAAGTTCGTCTCTCCCTCTATTCCTTATGCAATGTTGAGAAGTAGACCGTGCAATATTGTTATTATTACACAAGTCTACCGGACAGTAGATCCAAGTGGGCTCAGTGGTAAAGAAGAAAAATGTAGAATAAAAGCACCTGAAACTGAGACCAATATGCAGTTACGTTGTACTATAAATGAGAGAACAATTAAATTGAATGATTAAAGAACAACAGCTCATTCATCTATCTTGAGTATAACCAATGTCAAATCAGCATAGGGAGCAAGAGTCTCCTGTCCACCTAACTTGAAATGTGGGAGGAAAGTCACATAAATATTGTAAGGACATGCCGTGTCACACATAGAGAAAGAACTAGTGCCAGGAACCAAACCCTGAGACTGGTGACTGAGCCACTGTACCACCACACAGACAAGCAGAGCAGTAATATCCAAGACTATGTGCTTCTTAATTGACACTAGTGGCTCTATAGCTCTTCCATTTCATATAGAAATACTGAAAACATCATTGACCAGACAGTTAGGAGGATTTATTGTTTATTTTAATAACATGCTGGATATACAGTATGTCTGTGCAAGAGACTGCTTTCAAGAAACCTTAAACATGGTTAGTGCACTTTCTTGAATGTTAATCAGTCCACTTAGTTTGGAATATAAAAACTGTATAATAATTGCTCTTGAATTGGGTTAAACAGGCTAGAAGTGCTTATTATGGAAGCAGCTAATGTTGTCAATCAGCTCTTTGCCAATGCGGAATAAGAGTTTTCAGTGTATGTGAATTGGAGATTAAGCCGTTAAACCATAATCAAAACTATACTAACATGGAAGAGGGACTTTCTCGGTTTTTGTCTCAAAAGTTGCAGTTTTCTTTTTTGGAAATAAATACTCCTCTCACATCGCTGTTAATTAAATAAACGTCCAATCTGCTGTCTCACATTCCTTCATTTTATAAAAGGAAGTTGAGCAAGAAGCAACATTTAATCCCCCAACTTCACCCGCCCTCACTTCAACTTGTGTTATATTGAATGACATGTAAAATGGCAGGAGACTTTGGCAGGGCCATGATAACTCACTAAACAGACACTAAGATCAGTGGCCTTGTTCTCTTTAAAGCCAAGCTCTGTTGGTCATGTTTCCTCAAGGAGAAACGAAAAAAACAGAAGAACACTTTAAAAGTCAGCGAGGAAGAGAGAGAATGAGGAAAAGCCCTGAGGGCAAATGGTAGGGAACATCAGTCCTGTTAGACGGAGCTACTTTAGCTGTCATGCAAGGGTACGTGAACGCACACAGTCAGCATCACTGAACACACACAGAGAGCCATGATGATGATGATGATCCCGAGCTACACCTTATGTTTTGTCTAGATGATTGAACATTTTGTTCTGCCACCCAGTTGTTCTTATCCAATCAGTATGAAACGATCATTAAAACCATAGCAAAAACAGAACATGCATTTGGGCTTTTCTTGAACCATTTTAAACCCATAAAACTGATAAAATGGTTGTGAACCTCCATTTATTTACAGTATTCTGGGGTTTTGTTTAAATCATCAGCTTTAACCCTTTACATTTCCTGCATTAGCTGTTAACCAGATAAGGATCAAGGTTCGACCAATTTTTGAATTTAATAATAATTTCCTTTAACTATGAGGAGAAAAACGACACAAGTTTATGATTCACTCCGATATCACGTGACTGCTGGAAAAGCAACTGACCTCAAAGCCATGCAATCTGCTGTGTAGTTAGAAGTCAAACGACAAGTCAAACCAAGTGGCGTAAACTCTCCAGAGATATTTGGTTTGTCAGAGCTGATTAGACCCAGGGAGGCGTAAGCAGACACTCTGGGATAACACGTGGTGGCGTTGAGTTGAGCCGTTGGCCTCAGCCTGTTTACTGGACAATGTGTTAGGACAGGGAGTATGAAGCGGAGAACTCATACGGATGGAGATGATGATGGTTGATTTCTCTCACACAAGTCTCTCTCTCTTTCTCCCTCTCATCGTATTTAATTACACTTTATATTTGATTTCTCAGCCAAATCTTATTATCTGGTAATTGTGTTTGCTTGTGCAGGCATGCATGAATCTCTTTTAATCTCTTACGTTTAAATCTATGTGTACACAAGCACATTTGTTATAATGGCTGTGTGTTCGAGACACATGTTTGCATGTTGACATAGAGCAAGAGAGAGAGAGAGTTTGTCAGTGTCTGTCAGTGTGTGTTGCAGAGAAACACAATGGAGCTTTTTGTCACAGCTCATCACACCGCGAGATCGCACAACACGATGTGACAGCGCACAGTGCAGCTCAGCAAGTGGTGCTGGGATTTTAATTGATGTTAAAACCAAGTACCCACTTATGCGTAACGCTTATGGGTACCATGTATTGAGAGAGTGAGAGAGAGAGAGGGAAATGGTATCTGCACTACAGGATCATTCTCAAGCAAGGCAACCCAAAAAGTTTAATAATGACATTTTGCACACATGTTCAGCGTTTCATGGGAAAAGGTGATCTGAAAGCCTGATCATGATATTTGGTCACATTTGTGGTTACACTGCCAGTGACTCATGGTAAACTCAACTCAGTAAGGTGGTATGCCAGTTTTAGTAGATAGGAAATATGGCAAACAGCTACTGAGGAAGCAACATTTATCATGCCAAGAATGGCAAACATTACTATTAGCTAGCCTATCTATCATGATAAATTACCAGAAATTAAAGCAAAGCATGAAAAGTATTGCCAAACTATTTTAATACTACAAAATATTTAAAAACTTTTAATCTTCATTTGGATCTACACCTGCATCAAAATACTGTACACGTAGCGATGCACAGTCACGGGACACATGTGCCAGAGTCATTTGCAGAGTCAAGTGCAGTTCATGAGAAAATCCCAAATGCCTACCTCACAATGTGTTTGAGATTTTTTTAGAACTATTTCTTGAGCTGCACCTCTAAGAATACCCCAAAGGTTTTGAGACAAACAAACAAACAAATGGGATCGAAAACTTTGGTTGAGGTAATACAGTAAGTTGGCAAAGCATGTCTTGATCTATGGGCTTTAATTAGGTTTAGACAGGACTAATAGCAAAAACAAACAATATTTTTGACTGTTGCAGTTATTATAGATATTATGCTGATTTTTTATTGAAGATTAAGGCTACATGTGTATGTACTTGAACAACTGCTATACAATTCAGCTCATTCAGTTGGTTAAGTATCCTGAAGGCATGCAGCAGCATTAATCTTGTGTTCTTACACTTAACCCTTTTTGGCCTTGTTCCCTTCAGCCTCCAAACTGGTTAAACCCAAATCCTCTGCATATGACCCTCTTTAATCTTGTATTAGACCAAAGTGATCCTCTGTTAGCTCAGTGCATTGAGCTTATTACATGATGATGAATCTCTCACACTGAGTTAAGTAATTTGGATAGGAAATGCAGAGGTGCACTGGGGGAAATTAGCATCTCTTTAGCTTAGCCTACCATAGCTTAGACTGGCAGGGCTAAAAAGGCACTTTTTGGCTGACAACAAAGCTAATATTAGCTTAGCATTAGCGTTAGCAAACAGGGGGCTTAATCAGGCTGCAGGGCTGTCAGAACGTATAACCACATGCTTCCAAGGGTCCCTTTGGAGTTATAATCCTGGGTCTCGGCAGGCGATGACCTCATGGGCTGGACTGGTGCCTGTGGGAGGATTGGGGAAACTGTGTGTGTCTAGCAGGTGACTCACTGAGATTTGTGTGTGTGTTCTTTATGGCTGATTGTTTTATTGAGGCATACGACACAGAGAGACTCTGCTGACACCGGCGAGTTGAACTTTGCAAACTTGCACATGAATAGAATTCCAGCTGTTTTGTTTGGGCATTTTTGTGCAGTATCTCATGGAGATGCAGTGTGTGGAGGCCCCAGGATATGAGAGCAATGATATTTCAATTGTCTCCGTGCCACATTGCATTAACAATGTGCGTTGTTTTTCCTCATGGCTACGAGATAATTGAAAAGGTTAACCTGTCAGTTTTATCTTATGTTATTTGTCTTTCCTCAGACTAAAATAGTGGCCCATTTATCTGTATCTGTGACTGGCAAGATGGCACGCTCACTCAAGTCTACTATGACCAAAAGGCCATCTTGTACACAGAAATTATGACAGTGCTGCTACAAAGCCAGATAGCATGTTACCGGGAGCAGGGTCACAGCAAAATTAAATGTATTTTTATTGCACTTGAACTGTGTCAGGGAACAAAAAAGAATCATTGGGGACTTGCGTTGCCTTCCTTTTCCCTTGACCCATCATTATGGGTTCCTGGAATGATAATCCAAACAGGCCTGTAGCCCAGGCAGACCACCCCTATAATAGAGCACAGATCCAAGAGAAGGGGGCTTTGGGGTTAAAATAATTCCATATATTCACACAGAAAGCTTTGGAAACTGGAAGTCAGTTGACTTGAGTTACATGCACACACACACACACACACACACACACACACAGATGGTGAGCACAGGGACTCTGGAGGCAGATTGCTTTGCTGTCAGTGTCGGGGACTGTCAATAGCTCCAGCCAGCCATGGGCATCATCAACCAGAGAGACCCAGGACTCACTGGCTCCACTGAGCTCCACAGCAGAGGCAACCTGTCAGCGTAGTGCAGAAGTCCTCAGGGTTCGGGAGTGAAGACTCTTTATGAAACATTCTGTACTGGGAGAGCTTTGCTGATGGCAGGTATGCAGAGAGGGTGAAGCCAGGAGTCATGAAGACAGGACATATGTAGAGCAAGAGATAGCCACTAATCTGAGTGGTGCAGCTGAGACGTGCCAGTGGGAATCAGTGGCCATTTTTAGTTTGATTTCAAAATGACCTGCAGACATCCATAAAAGTTAAATGTGCTACATTTGCTGACGATTCAACAAATATTTAAACAGCAACTGACATCAGCCAGCAGAGAAGATCCCACCAGGCAACTTTAAATCTTTATAACCAGCTATGTTTATTGTTAGAATAAAAAGCATTGCACAAGAATAAACTAGAAATCTTCAACTATGCAGGGTTTTAGTGTCATTAAATCATAGGAACTGTGTAAAACATACTGCAGTTTTGCAATTAAGTACAAATTAGGGCTGGATAGAAATAATGTTTGAACATGCTGTTTTTTAACTTCAGCAGCTATATTTGTGAGTAAAGAAAGAGCAGCAGTTTTGCTCAGCAGATGTAGCATCAGTTTCTTCTATTGTCTTTAGTCATATTTAAAGTTAAATGCAAAAATCCACTCAGGACATGTGTTTTGTTCTATGCTAAGCAAATTAGTCCACCATGAGAATTACTGTGATGGGTCATTTACTGTGAAGGCAGAGCCTGCATTTGAATCCATTAACCAAAATGTAACTAAATTAGGCTAAATTTAATTTTCCATCAAGCAATAATATAGTTTAGAGTATCATGGGCTCATTTGTTATCTTGTTTGATATCTTGATATGTGTGTCTGTGTGTGTACGCTCTTGCCCTGTGGATGTGTGTGTCCATCCTCTGTCCATGAGAACCAGCACTCTGGCCTTCCAGCTGAGTTCACAGATCCAAAGTCGAGTTAATCTGGTTTTACCTTCAGCCCCAAAAACAACATGGGAGAAATCCAGGAACAGCTGTAATCAACCATGAAACCACTGATGGCTGCATGTTAACTGGGGTCAGGGAGCACAACAGGAAGAGACCTCGAGAGAACACTGGGACATTGAACTGATAGTCAAAAATGATGTGGATGTGGTTATACAGTATATGTTCTGCCATGTTGATACACAATATGGATCACTACAAAAGCTTTACGTTCTACCTTAGTGAAAACAATTAGTTTCACAAACATACATTTGCTAAAATAGTTTAGTAAACACATAATTTGATACAGCTGCTAATTGATATTTTTAACAAAGAATGGCCAGTATATTCTATGCTGTTCTATTATGCTCCCTATGACGTCCTGTGTCAAATTCCAAATAACAAGTGAATCTCTCTGGTTGATATTATCTGTCTAAAGTGAAACAGTTTGGACCACTGTCAGTGAATCTCTGTCTCATCACACTTAGAACAATTATATAAGGAGGCTCGGGACACTGAGAGACAGAGATACGAGGGCGGGAGAGGGGAGAGGGTACAAACAGATGAATAAATGAGTTAAGTGGGGAGAAGGGAATTTGTGCTTTCATCGTGCCCCCGCCCCCTCACCCCCCTCCCGTTGGATAGCCGAGTATATGTTATAAGTGCTCTCCCTCTTCTCCTTTCGCATCACTGCTTCTACACTCATCTCCCAATAGAAATTGCTCCGTGGCATTAAATATGTAAAATTAGCATTTTAAGTAGAACACATTTCTGTGTCGCGTCCCGCTCTTCCCCCTCTCCCCCTCTGCCTGCCGCCCAGCCCTGAGCGCATAAGCCACACAAACTCATGCATGCATATGATATGCATTTGGTCATCTCCATGGTAACACCGGGGGGGGGGGGGCTTGAAGATTGAAGGATGAAAAGGTGTAGTCTTTGAAAGTGGATCATATTGTATTTATTTTTTATTTAGTGAGTTTAGGGAGTAAGTCATACTAACACTCTGTTAATGTGAAGAGTCGAGGACCAGGACACACACACATATACTGTATACACACATACATGTCATGAGAGCACACACTTCTGCACTAACCACTGCCTGCATACAGACTCACATTTACCTGGATTTCTCAGGACGTTCTCCATGTAGATGTTTTATCATTTTCTTGGTATGCAAAGTTCCTGGGGAGGAAAATATTTTGAAACAGAGTTAGCCTATGAACTTATTCTGCTGCTCTTTCATCCACATTTCTGCTTTTTTGTCTATTAAAACACACACATTGTTGTGAGTGGAAGCAATACAAGGGCTCAAACACACACACACACACACACACTGATCCATTAACTTTTGCCCTCACAATTTGGAGTCAAAAGGGCTATAAAGTGACATGGCAAACAGCGTCTGTGGAGACAACTGGCCTTTGATACGCTGACACCCGAAGTCCACCTCTAATTCTACAACACCTGGTCCAACATGCACACACACACAAGAACATTGACCTTCCTCCTACTTTAATGCCCATGGGTTACATCACCCATTTATCTGTATTATTCTGTGTATTTCGGACAGGAACATTTGTATGGTAAATAAATATCCATCACAAGTTCCAATAGTCCAAAGTGACTGACTTGAAATGTCAAACAACAGTTTAAAACCTAAATAGATTCATTTACAGTGATTATCAAATGGAGAAAAGCAGCAAACCCTCACATTTGAGAAGCTGGAACTAGAAAATGTTTGATATTTTTGCTTGATAAACAATCAATTATTAAGATAGTTGAGAATTCTGTCTGTCTGAATCAATTTGTTGTTAATAATTTCAGCTATTTTGATTGGGGAATATAAAATAACAGGATGTGTGCAATTTTGTGCAAAGAATGCACTATACTATTACAAATATTCCATTAGTACCCAACCCTTTGTGGTTTGATTAATGTTTTGATGAGTAGATGGACGGTTTGTTGTCATTAAGCCAACCTGGGGCCAAAGGTGTAAATGATGCATACACATGAAAAATAGTTAAAATTAAGCTACTTTCCACACAAATTGGTATACATAAAAAAGGAATGTGCTGTAGTCCGAGAATATGTGTACTTGCATGTATGCATTACAGTATGCATACACAGGGTCAGCTGAGAGTGATAACGTAAGAATGACGGCATAAAGAAGGAGAACACCAAAAATGGAACTGGGGTGTTTAATTTCAAGCTTTAAGCTAGTTTAGTCAGTTTACTGTATGGAAAATACAATTACATTTAGCATAATGACTCCACTCAGGATTACCTCCATGTCCAATCAGAATGCAACCTGATGTCAGGCAATGCAATAAAATAAAACCCTCCAGTGGGAATAGACTGAGTAGAGCAGGCATAACACCGGTGTTAAGTGTACTGATACAGAATAGAAACAGATGAGATAAATGGTGAATAATGAATAGCAGCAAGAAGGTAATCCCTCAGTCACCTTAAATCAAATAGAGTTTGATTTTGAGCATTTTCATCTCCAGTTGCAGCTCTGGCCTCTGGCCAATGGATAGCAGTTATCAGTAGCAATAGCAATTAGCTGAATGGAGCTGGATGTTTAAATAGGCAAGTCTGTTACAGTATATTATTGATCATGTAGTCGGCACCCAGGAAGATTAGTAACAACCCTGTAACAAGCTAACACAGAGATGTACATAAATGTGGCGCTTCATTCAATCAGAAAGACGTTGCCTCTGAATATAATTAAGTCAGAGATTATGTTTTTCATCATGTTATCAGGAAAATGATTTAGTTTGATATAAATGTAATTTCTAGGAGACAGGGGTGTAGGTAGGGATCATCTGATTATCACCTACTCTAAGGTCTTCTGCACTGTGAGGGCCCTCTTACTATCCTTTCAGCTATAAGAATGATTTTACTATAGTGTAGCACAAACAAGTGTAATATTGTTGCCCTAAATACAATAATATGAGAATTAAAATAAACCGTACAGATGTGAGATCAGTCAATAGGGTATTGTGGTGAACATCATTAAGTATTCTGAGGGGGCTGTGCATAATTATGTTGGATCATATTGCAAGTGCAAAAGCAAGGACAAACTGAGTTTGACTTCCTGGCCCATGATGATGATGATTTGCATTTATGCCCAAGCAAGGTTTAGTTTTAGGTGTGATATCCTTTTAGTGCTTTGTAGTGTCAAAAATATTATGTTTACATACAGTGATCTATTGTTTGAATGCATAATTGTAATATTCACATAGTTCTTGTTCACAACTTGCATTGTGTATTCATCATGTTAATAGGCCTTTTTCACAGCAGACATTTTGACTTGTCATAGAAGGAAAAGCACAGTTGTTACTAATAACATCAACAATGGCTCCATGACATGTGTGACAGTGAGCCAGCATGCACGATACCAGGACCCTGAAACTGAAGCCGCAAAATGGAATTCATCCATTATTAAATGTATTATTTACACCTGTGTTTTTCCTACTGGGATGTCAAAATGTCACGGTGAAAAATGTCCCGGTTTTGCTCTTTGAAACAGCTGTCAATTAACCACATTTAACAGAAATCAGTTTGTATTTTTCTTTTAGACACACAGACAGCCGGACTCATGGGCAAAAACATGCAGCCCTGAGCAGAGTTAAACATGTTGAGCAAAATCTAAAAAGGTCTGAGCAACTTTTTCAAATTTTCCAGTAAAACTTTGTAATGATGATGTTTCATTAGTGTATAAACTCAGTCAGCAGGAACATTGATTTGAATGCAGTATTTATGTGGCTGACACACTGCACTCATCACATCATCACATACGTGGCAGGCCCAGTCTAGGATATATAAGGACACTGGGTCATGATGTGAGGCATCACATATTTATTAAAGTCAGGGGACCATTTTTTATTAGGCCATGAGCCAATGGACAGCACTTTCCACACCAGGCTGCTGTAAATTTTGCAACGGTTTAATTGTCTTGACACAATTTGGGAGGTATGATTTTGTTTTGGAGAACAAACATCACTGAAGCTGTTGAATTTCTGCTATATAGAATCTAAATTTAGAAACTGTTTAAAAGTTTTTCTTTTTTACAAGTTGACCAAAAACATTTTAGTTCAGTGTTAAATATAGTTATAATATTGCGTCATCTGAACCTGGCATTGTATTTACTGGACAGGAATGAGAGTGGTATCGATCTTCTCCTCTAACTCCCGTCAAGAAAGCGAATAAGGGCATTTCCCAAGATGTCAAACTGTGTCCCATTCAGATGCTTTGTGTGGTCATCCACCAACCAGACCTCCTGCATAAGAATTTTTATGGTGGTATAATGCCCATCATACTGCTTCCACCTTTGCTATTAACCAGGAACACACTTAATGTCTTTTAAACAAATGACTGTGCTTTCATTTTTATGGAGTGGACACTCATCATTTGCATGACCACAAGAGGTTTCTTGTGAGAACAATGTGAAGATGGGTCTGTTTTATAAGCAGTTTGTATAACCAGCTGCTATTGTTTTTCTGATGAAGACAGTCTGTAAGTAATTCACGTCTACAGCAGGTTGTAGGTCAACCACAGCGGTCACCTGAGTGTTGCTAATTTCATAGCTTGTAGTCTCAGCCTACTTGGTATCTGAGGTGCATTCAATGTGAAAGTGTTTTGCACCAGTTTGTAACACTTTTTTGGGCTGAACCATATGTAACATTTTACAACAGCCCATGTTCAGTTTGTGTGTTGGATGCAAAACCAATACATCTCCAGCAGACCCAGCAAAGCAGTGACATATGCACAAAGAGTAACCAGCATATTAGGTAAACATATACAGTGTAATGCAATCAAGAGCAACCCTGCAGTTAATCCTATCCTGGTGATGGTCAGGTTTTGTCAACAATGTGTCTGCGTCACTGAGAGGCATTCACCTCTACCATAATTTTAGGCCATAGTTATTGTGATGTGTATTGGATTGCATTATTTTGAAATGTGTTTCTGTAAGTATTCTGTCCCCCCTCATGCGTGTCAATGTGGTTGTACAAAATGTGCTGCTGCAGCCGGGCTAGGAGGCAAAGCTCCCGTCAAACTGTCACTGAAATAAACAGAGGAGGCAACTTCTTGCTGCCTAGTGTGTAAAGGCCTGAAAGGAGAACGCAATAGAAGAGAGAGCGGTGGGTGTGAAGTAATTTTATGCTCCTTTTGTGTGTCCTACACGCAGCAGCGCACACACACACGTACACACTCACCATGTGTTTCTATTTTATCCTGTGTGTGTTTGTGTGTGTGTGTGAGATAGCCTCCTGCTTGACTCTCCGTCTCTCCGGGTCTGTATGATAACCAGCCGCTGCAGATGAATATCATTACAGCCTCATTCATTAGAGTCATCATTTAACTTCAGATCTGCCCTCTGTCCAGCTTAATACCACTCCTAAGACCTCCGTTGTCTCACAGTCACACACACACATGTTGACACACACAACAGTCCTCCCCCCACACCAGCTCATACTTGATGACCCCAAAGCCTTTGATTCTGTGTGTATTTGTGTGCCTTTGTTGTACTTCTATATTTTCCGCATGTTCGCTAATGTTGTTCCCATTTCTCTTAAAATCCCTCAATACTGAAAGAAACTAACTCTCATTCCAGCGCCAAAAAAAACTCAAAATAAACTTTGGCAGGCCTTTCCGTCCTAAGCGCCCACATAATCAATCATAACAGGGGCGTACAAATTCATCAGCTTGGATCAATTTTGCCGTAGTTAGAGATCAAAAGGTTGCGAGTTGACTATAGGAAGTCCAGGTACTAACCCAGACTAATTCATCTAACATGGGAGAGATTTAGCCCCCTGAGGAGATGGGGACATGGTTTTTCTCCATCACGTCGAATATCCTCGATGGGGCTCGAGGGCACTTAGTCTTGCCGCAGCATATCCTGTACGCCGTTTAACATTCCATTGATCAGATTAATTGCAGTTGATTGTGTCCTGTGTGAGGAAGCCTGTGAAAGTACACATTTAACTGAAATAATTTATAAGATACAAGATAAGTCTTTTTTCTTTTTGGGCCTTTGGTTACAAGGTGACATCCAAACATGTAGTACGAGTTATTTCTGTTCTGTAGATTCGTGTCGGATTGGAAATAGTTTAATTAGGACTATTTGAAAGATTGCTGACAGATTATTGTACAATGTCTTCATTTTGGTTACTTCAGGAAACGCGGCTGTTGCCACCTATTCACTCTGCTCCTTGACTTTGAACCACTGTCAAAACTTTGCCTTCATCTGTGCCAAGTCTTGCCCAAAAAATAAACCATTTCACTCTCTTTCTTTATCTATTTTTCCCCGCTAGTTTGCCAAACTCTTTTTAGCCTTTTATTGAGTTTGTCAGTTTATGGGTCTCTCAGTTTTCTCTCTTTTTCTCACACACACACACACACACACACACACACAGACTCTACGTTTCTCTGCAATTATGAATAATTGTGACTGTTGAAATTTGTGTGAGTCTGGAATCCCCTGGTTCTCCTCACGGCTCGAGGGGGCAGTCACCTCTGCCGCATTTCACAGACTCACAAACACTCGCACACACACTTCACATGCTCAATGAAAGGGCAACATTCAGGAAGTGGCAGCGCTTTGAAGACAGCAATTCATGTTTCCAAGCGTGGAGCACTTATTGGAGGTCAGACTGAGGGTCTATTAGGCCTCTCATATTCATTACGGAGGGTGAGAGGCGAGAGATCCAAGGAACAACAATACCCCCTAGTTACCATGACCCCTGGACCCAGGATGTTTTTCTGTTGGTTTTTGGTTGTTAACTCCTAAGACCTTGAAAGAGGATTCGGTATATACAGGCTACAGTCTTGGGTTATGTTGGGTAAGTTCCGAATAGGGTTCGGGAGGAGTGATTACTCACAATATTCATCACTGCAGTGTGTTTTCAGATCGTGATCCCTGTATGAAACCAATATTAGAAGGAGGTTTGGTATTTCAGAAACAAAAGAGAGCCAGAGGCCACAGCCAAGAACATTTGAAAGACGGTGGTGAAAATCATGATGATGATTATCCAGACATAGAGGAGAAGGCAATTTCAATTCACTGCCTGAGGATTAATGCCAGTGAGTATTTCCTCAGTGTGCTTTGTGTGATTGTGAATGTCTTCCAGGCTGCTCAAATGTACCATTACTATGCAGTAAAATATATCCTTACGAGCCTCTTCGTCTCTGTTACGTGCTGGCGAACATGCCAAAACATGCAGCGCTCAATCTCGCATAGTCACAGAAACTTAGAAATACATACAGCAGATCAAACACACACGCACACACCTCCCGAGCCCCTATAGGGACGATATTCTACACCACAGGCAAAAGCACATATCCTTAATGATACAGTATCGCCTCCAAGCCCTTGTCATGCACACTACCTGGAGTGTGGGTGCGTGCGTGTGTGTGTGTGTTAAGCAGACACGTCAGTTTAGACTAAGATGATCGGCCCGCTCCGACCCAGCTCCGGCCCCGCGGGGGTATCCCAGTGTCCCGTTGTCCCGGAGTGGGAAAGCAGAGTGTTGGATGGGGTATCCCGTAGCGCCTGCCTGGCTCCTGGGCAGCAGACGGCTAAATCAGTCACAGATTGGATTATGAACGGCGAGTTATGAATACATCTTTTTTAGATTGCACACACAGGAAAACACAAGCAGTCTTGAAAGTGCCGATGCTATTTATTATGACTCCCATTACAATGTACACATAACATGCACACCAGCACCCAGATTTAGATCCTCTGAGCGCTCTCACTTTTTTAGGTGGTTTACCTGTTTTTTCCTTTTTTGTTTTTTGTTTCTCTGCACTGTCCTTGTCTTTCTTTTTTATCCATTTTCTCTTTCTCTCTCCCTCGCTATCCCTTTTTTTTCTCTCTCTCTCGCTCTTCCTCTTTTCTTCTCAGCCCTCAGGTCACAGACTCAGTTTCAAAGTGTTGATCCTCATCTGAAATCTATTGCAATCAGTGCAGCACTGGACATGAAATACAGGCCCGTGACATCCGATACGTGTGTGTGAGTATGCCTGTTTGTGTTCAGATGGCTTTTTGTTACAGTTTCAGTCCAAAATAATCAATGAGACACCTGGTAGAGCGCTTGTGAAACATGTAAGATGATGCATTTTTCACATTTGGGCGCTATCCCCGTAGTTGTTTATTGAATACGCTACACTGCCCTTTAATGTTATTTTGCTATGAGAACAATACCTACTGTTTTATGAGAAATAAAATATTAAACAGCCACTATTTTTGTGCTTTTGATTTTTTTGTTATGTTTTTCTTTCACTCAAACCTTATAATTAGATTTTGACAGATTAGTGTTTAAGTAGTCCAGGAGAGACACACACTTGTCCATGGAGAGAGCAATGACTTATACAGTATGCACTCAGCTGTCAGTTTATTAGGTGCACCTAGGTAGAACTAATCTAATAATCTAATACAACAGCTGTGCAATCAATTCTACCCTCATTGATATAAATGGGATAGATGTTATATAAGTAACACTTATTGTCAGTATAACAAGATAACATTCAACAGCACCACAAACACCATGAAGTTGAATCAACACCTTTCTTAAAACAGTTTCAACAAAAACGTAAAATGTAAAATATATCTTCACTAGCTTAGATGATCTATTGTAATAATTTGTCAGTTTGAGAGCTCAGCGTGTCATTTTTGATGCAAGTTACCTACAAGCTTTAACATAATTTGAAATGCATTTTTGTAGTTTATAGTTGACTCTACCACAACCATATTAAGCAGGTAAATACAGCCTACATTTACTCTATTTGAAATATCTTCACACCAGATACAACATTATGGGTATACTTGTATTGTATGGAAGGGTTGGGGGATTGTTTAAAAAAATAAAATAAAATCTTTACAAATCCTTCAAAATTATGAATTTAAAAATATAACCAGAAAAAAGAAAAATTATGTAATTTCATTTTTGGAGTGTCACTCTAAAACCATGCCAAAACCCGAGAGGCTTTAAAGTTGAAATAACAGAGCCGTTGTTGGGGGGATTATTTCTCAGCGGGGATATTTTGACTGTCATCAGCTTCCGTAAGTAGTTGTTAACTCATTATTGAGATTATAGCTATATATATTTGTGTGTGTGTGTGTGTGTGAGAGAGTGAATGTGGCTTTCGCAGATATGTATGGCTTTATTTGTGTGAATATGTGCTACTTGTCTGTGGGGCTCTGATCCCCCATGCAGGGTTTTGAGTATCCGTCCTGATCACCGGGAGCTGATAAGGTGAGTGTAGTTGTTGTCTTTCATCGCCCTGGATGAAACATTCCTTTCTAATAGTTTGGATCAGCCTCACAGGCTGTTAACACAGGTTAGACGAAGACACTCAGAGCAATGTTACCGCTGTGTTCACTGGCCCAAAAAGCTCAAATAATAGCGATTTTTCTATGTGGAGCCAGACAATCTGCACTTTCACAAACAAAAACAGAAACTGAAAATGGATTGCTTGCAAAGATAATGCTGAAAAGATGCATTTTGATATTTATGGCTGCAGTTATTAGTAATTATATTAATTATTTTAATTCCAGAGATAGAAATGTATTCTCTTCAGCTTAATATTTTGGGACAAATATATCCCTTATATGCCCGACATGCTCTTTATTGTATTTTATTAGTCCCTGGTCTCCTCAAAAAATATTGTATTAAGCACCACAAAGTTGAGCCCAAGACATCACAGTTTAATTCACCAACAGCTTCTCTGAGAGTTTAACTATCTTGTGTTTCTAAAAGCACAAGTGGGAATTCTTTGTAGTCTTTGTCCGTGGCCCCTCGGCCCGTGTGCCGGCCAAGTTAGGAAAAGGCCAAAGCAGTTCTCTGCATTGTTAACAACATTTAATCAAAGCTCAATCAAAATAGCTACCTTTCTTCCCGTGCCTGGCCGGAGGTAAAGTATGTCTGTCAAAGGGATCTTGTCTCTGTCCGCTGACAGACGACCAAAGAGAGGGCTCAGTATGTTCTTATCTTCATCTAACCCTCCTGTCAAATCAACCTGCACATGAAAGAGAGACAAGAAACACCAAACTAAACTGTGCGGTCCTTCATAGTCTCTAGTCTTTCTCTAAATAATCCCAAAGGAGAGGACAGCCACGTTTTTAAATTTGAGGTTGCAGATGTTTTACTGCAAGTTAGTTATTTCAGAAGCTTCTTTAATTCCCACATAGAAAAGCTTCAGTTTTTGACAAGTGGTTTTTCATTTTTCCTTTTTATTTCCAGCTAATTCACTTGAGCACAAACAATAGATGCACTGGTTTCAGCTCAGATAGTGTTACCCATATGGGAACGGTCAGACTTACGGCTCGAGTTCCCAGCCCATATGCTGACCACTCCAAGTATCAATCACTGCATCTAAATGACTTAAAAGAACCATATTGATTACCAATACAGCATCATAAATCAACATGCAGACAATCTTTTACTCTCACTGTTGTTCTCTCTCTCTCTTACACACATACACACACTGCCACGTGCACACACCGACCTTGTGAAATTACAACAATAAATCTGGTGGAGGGGTTTCACAGCACAGGGAGATGCAGATGAAGTCACTCTCAGGCTGTCTGTAACCTGATAGACGATTAGAGACGAAGAGAATCAAAGTGGAAGAGTGTGAAGAGAAAACAGCTGAATGACAGAAAGATGCTGAGAGAATGTTTACTTCGGCACGTTGTAATGAAAACAAAGTCTATTTCCCACAACAGTCTAGCATCTACTGTACGTTTTCATTTTTATTCAGTGCAGAGTGATGGGTTTGTCTCCTCCATGCATTCCCACTCTGTAATGGGACACATGTTCCTCTGCTGCTTGGCCAGAGGGCATACATGGAGACTCTGCAGCAATAAGAGCATTTCAGACTTGAAATGTGTTTTATTCACTTATTTATTTATCCCCACAACACCCTTGCAATATTGATTGAGTCAAGAAGATGCTGCAGCATTTTTAAAAGCTTTTTAGAGATCCAAAGAGGAGGAAATACCTCTTTGATCTATTCAGGTGAAATCTGCACAATATTTAAGATGGATGCATTTTTCTTCTCGTTTTTCCTTCTTGTGGCGTGTGTACTATTTCTGTTGGTTTACTTCTTTACGTGAAGGTTTACTTCTTTGTCCTCTGGTTTGCTGTGTAAGTACAGGCAGCACACTTCTGAAACAACGAACACGACAAGCTCCGTGCAATAAAAGTATCCCATCTAATATTTATCAATATAACTCTACCTAGACTCTGTGAATTGAGTTGTGTTCAGCCACTCAATTTAGTGTGAAGATGGAGAGAGGGGAGAGTGCGGTGTGCAGATATTTTTAGGTGGTCAAACTATGTTCTCAATGCAAAATAGAAATGCAACCAGAGATTTTGCTTGTTCTGTTTGATGTCAGGGTTTGAAGCAATTCAATTCAGTTTTATTTATATAGCGCCATATCATAACAAAGTTATCTCAGGGCACTTTTTCATAAAGAGCAGGTCTAGACCGGACTCTTTATATTTGGCAAGAGATTCCATGAAATGACCAAAACCAACAATGCGTTATTCCTATAACTTCCCTGCTTTGTGGCATTTAACTCCAAGCCCTTTTGTTTCTACTGAAGATATAAATGTTTAAGGTCAGAAATATATAGTTGTTGTTGTATTTTTGTTTTTCCTTTTTTTTGAAAAATGGCTGGACACTGTAGTTTTTAGCAAATGTTATTCAAACAGGATGAAATAAAATATACGAAAATATTTGTTCAGCCCCCATTTTGAGTCTGTTAGCCCCGGGTTAAAACACATCGGTACTGTACGTTGGATTGATTCAAAACAAACTTTGTGCTCATATCCAGTGTAATGGAGGTGTCACATGTCACCCAGTGCAGCGATGTGGCTTGTTTGCATTTTTAGTGGTTTCTAAAAATAAAACGTTCTATAGAAAAATTGACCAATTTAGCTCACATTTAGTAAGATATTACATCAGTGGTATACTTGACTTTACTCAATAATATTTAGATACATTGATGACATTCAAAAGTCATCAGCTATCTGTCAACAACTACCTGTTTGTTTCACCTAGATTGTTTATGTAGAAAATTACTCGCCACTCTATTGTCCTTTTCATGAACAGCAAAAACACACAGCCCACTCTATTATATTATTATTTCATTTTTCAAACACCACAAACTATACTGAGTGGTTAACTCACAGAATTAACTACAGCTGAGTAAATTTACCGGTGACAGATGTCATTAGAGCCGGTGAAATCAACAGCTGCCTGCTTAACTTTTACTTGTAGAGCTTCTGAGTAATGTAAGTTATAATTAAAATTGTGGCTCTTTCATAATTGTTACACTGTTTGAAATCATGATTTTGATATAAAAACAATTGCTCAGCCATGTCTCACTCCTCTCCTCCTATATTCATCTTTCGCTTTCTTATGATTTTATTTCCTCAGTCTAAATTGCACCTCTGTCTATCCTGTCTGGCAATTACTCTGTTTAATAGTTCCTCACTCACTCCTCGCCCTGTCAGTGGGGATGAAAGGTTTTGGCGGCACTTTTCTTCAGGCAAGCAAGGCAAGTCTCATTAAATATGCATTAAGTTAAAAGACGCACACACGTAAACGCTCTCACACACAGAAACACACAGCAGCACACGTATACTTTCACAGGGCTCACAGTACACATGGTGTGTTTGTGTCTGCAATAACAATATACTCACAAACACAATGCAACATCTACAATCCCTATTGGCATTTCTATAAAACGCAATAAGCTCTAATATAACTTTCTTCACTGTAATGTGCCTTACGAGCCTGAAGAGTATTTCCCAGTTAGAGACTGATGAGTGTATTAAACTTTATTGGCTCTGTTATTAACACAGCGCCCGTTTTTCCTGTCCCCGGTCTTCCTCCATCTGGTCTCTTTTACATGCTCTCTGTCTCTCTCTCTCTCTCTGTCTCTGTCTCTCTCTCTCTCTCTGATTAAAATTTAGGTCTTGATTAATGACAATAAGGGGTCGGAGTTCAATTATTATCAAGCACATCTTATGGTTTTGACATACTGATTTGCAGCATAGCGTCCCGTTTGTTCTGGCCGATTTTCAGTCAGACCTGCTCTGCTCTTTAAGTTACGTCTCTGGGAAGAAATTGGAAGTGTTGCTGTAATTATCTGTGATGCCACGGTAACAATTTCCCGTTTTGCTGGGTTTTTTTCTAGCTGTGTTGATGTCTATACCAAGACACCCTGAAGATGTGAACCTGGATTGAAAATAGATTTGTATTCTTTGTTGAAGTGATAAATGATTAATCTGTTTTTTCTAAAGGAAACATCATTAATAGTTCAGAGACTTAAGGCTGTATATAATACAGAAGTCGTCGGGGACGTGGTAGAGGGGAAGTGTGAAAAAGGCCTCAGAGACCTGTTCCTGTGTTGTGAAAACAAAGACCCACATCAGACTGGATGGTTAGAAATGTTACTGCCAGAGAGAGAATGAAAGAAACAGAAGCCAAAAGTTGGTCCCACCAATTTGCAATTACTGCAGCTTTTCTGGAAAAATACATACCACAGGTGGTGTTTTATTACTTATTTGTTAAGTGTCAAACGTAAATTAAAAATTGTGCATATTCGTTTGTTGGTTGTGTTTTCATTAGACTGAAGTTCGGGTAAAATTGTGATAGTTTGAGAAAGTTGAAATGTACAATATTTTCATGTCTTGGCATGTTCATGAAGTGATAGACGAGACCACAATCTAAACATTCTGTGAGGCTGTACTTTGTGCTAAATGCTAATATTGGCATGCTAACGTGCTCATAATGGTAACGCTAACATTCTGATGTTTAGCAGGTATAATGTCTACCATATTTACCATTCTTAGTTTAACGTGTTAGCATGCTAACATTTGCTAATTAGGTCTAAACATAAAGTACAGCTGAGGCTGATGGAAATGCCATTAGTGTTTGGTCATGAACCAAAGAACTGGACAAATTGAATTTAGAACAGATGTCAGCGCTTGATGAAAAGTCAGGGGATTACTAAAGTTGTTACAATTCATCCTGTGGGGAGCATGAACATCTGTACCAAATTTCATGGCAATCCATCCAGTAGTTGTAGAGAGAGTTCACTTAAAACCACAAACGTGAACCTTGTGTTGGTGCTAGATAAAAAGTCATTTTTATCTAGCACCTGGTGATAAAAAGTCATTTTTATCACCAGGGATCACCAAAGTCATTGGGATTTATCCTCTGGGGGCAATCCATGGCATGCTGCTAGCAGTTCTAAAATGAAGTTAAAATCCAGTTAGTTTATTTGAATTCTGGCTTGACACATCACAATTCAGGCCAGTATGTACAGTGTTGCAGCACAATTACTTAATTAATTCAGAATTTGCTCAGATCCTAAAAATGTAAAATACTAGGCATTCATATTGGGGCTATATGTAAAGTATGCACACATGAACATGCCTGTAAACACACTTAAAGGCACACACAGATTATAGAGCGGGATAGTATGAAGACCTGCAGTCCATTCTGTGCTCCAATTTGAGCGTCTGATCTGAGCAGAGCAGACAGGCGAGCGCAACGTGCCCTAGAGTCATGTAAAATGCAAAGGAATATACTACTCTATTAAAACCTCCTGATGGCAGAGAGGCTACACACACACACACACAAATACACACACACACACACACACACACACACACACACTTGTGGACACATTCTTATGTTTATGCACACATGAGTGGAATGCACTTACACTTATTGTTCAATCTGCAGCATCATAGCATCCAGACACCAGCACTCAGAAATTCTTGCTTATGAATGGGATACATTCACATTAACTGCCTATAGGTTAGAACGTAGAAATATTACAGCTCTGTGCTTTATAACACAGACTGTGGGAACTATGATTATATTAATCTTTTCATTTACCATAAAGGGAAATCTCTTTCCTTGACCGACAGAGAATCGACCCAGATTCAGAGCTGCGGTTTGTTAACCATCTTCATGGCACCTCCCTGTCCCAACTTGTCATCTAGTATATCTTCCACAACACTTCTGAATGCACTCCTAAGTGTACTTAACTCTAGCAAGTCCACATGTTCTCGTTTCATTATTAAACCCTCCCAACAGACTATCAACTTTTTATTCCACCTGCCGCCAGAAGTTGCCTCTTTCAAATATTCTCCAGCACTCATCTAAGTCCCCTAACCCCAAACAACGCTTTAAAACACTTAAGTTTGAAACCGCCCCTCAAACACAGGACAAAATATTTACTTCAAGACAGGAATATTTTTCTGTCTGACAACGAGCAGGCTTTATGCCTCTTAAGTAGTTAAAGTGCCGGGAGTAGTGCAGCTCTGAAAAGAGAGATCTCAGATGATGTGTTCCTTTATCATTGCCAGAAGAGCTGGGAGACGCTTTTATGAAACATGCACATTATTATTGATAGACAATCTCAGTGCTGCAGGGCAAAAGTAGTTAATGTCAACTGAGGTCTCATGTTCATGTCTATTCTGTCCGCTTAATTGGTGTGCAACGAAGTGATGAACATTGCATTTCAGTTGCCTTGGTGAGCCAGGGGTTAACCAGGGTTACCTCAATGCTTTCTAGTGTTTCACAGTTCAATTGAGGCTGAATTAAAGCAGCAAATGTGTGACACACACACACGCCTCTGAATGTATACAAACACACCGACACAAAACATCTTGAGGTTGATCCCAGGTAATGATGTAAAAGACAAACGGTGAATCTCAGAACTCTCCCGAGGCCTCGGTGTGACTATTTTTGGAGTCTGCGCTCATCTCGGCTCATCTCTTCTGACTGTCTCTTACTGCTTACAGTTTGCTCTCTCTCTCATGTTTCCCTAAAACACTTCCTCACCCCGAGCCACTTGTTTATCAGTCTAATGTTTGTTCTTGTCAGGGACAATATGTTCTCTCTCTGCAGCAGTCTACTCAGTTATTCTTCATCTGGCCCCTGGGCTGTTCTTAGTCAGCCAGTGTCCCCAGACACCTCTCCACTGACCAATGGAGAGCTTTAACTATTTATGGCTGTTAGGTGTAGGCTTCATACAAGCAAATTAGGTAATGTGGGTGTATAGGGCACTTCAGGGGAAACCAATTGTTGAGGCATTTTGTAAAGGCTGATCAGAGCGAGGCTGCTTTGTGACATCACACAGGGATTATGAGTTTTTGTTTACGACAAGAAAAGATGATGGTTCTATAATGCTACTTTTATTTTCCTTGTGACACCAGAAAAAGAAAATGAAAACCATCCTGAAGGTATTTTGCTGAAAGCATCTTTACATAATCCCAGTTGAGGCATCACAAATGCTTGCTTGGAAGCTTCCGGACCAAGAGGAGTTTTCCTTTTTTATTTCTGTCCACTTGGGATGCGATTTCACACCATTAGCCTCCCCCCCCCCCACCTCACACCACCCCCTGGACCATAAATATTTCAACCTCTCAATCTATATTCATTATAAAACACATGCCCAATGCAGCATGTGGTTGTGAGGACACAGGGCTTTTATTTATTCATCTTATTTATTTATATTTCTTTCGTTAGGGCGAGACGTTGGTTTCTATCCATCTGTACTGATTGCTCACTATTACAGAGCACTTAGAGCCTCCCCTGAACTGGCCAGAGGGGAGCACAATCCTCGAGAGATCCGCTCAAATCAGGGCTAAGAGGTGTGTTTGTTGTGTGTTTTTGTGATAACATAGAGTTATCATGAGAGTGATAGCAAACACAAGACATCTGGCATGAAAACTCTAAAATTGTGTAAATAAGAATTCAGTTGTCTGGTAGTTTCTTACAGGATTTCCACTGTGTTCTCATCACGGGACTATTCCTGTCATGTTCAATAAATTATTTTTCATGCACATTAAATGTACCCTCTCTCTGCTTCTAAATATATTCTCCCTGTTCGTCTTATGTAGCTGTGTGAGCTTAAGAGTTCCCTGGTGAAGTTATCTACCCTCTTCTTCACCTTGTCACATGCTGCTCAGTGTAACATGCCAGGACATTTTCAAAGTCCTTTAACCAAAGCTTCATAATCCTTTACCCACACAACTGTTTTTATCCTATGTATATACACACATGCATGTAGGTGTCATAACGCAGTCTTGTTTGGACAGCAAGAGTGCTCACTTGTACCAACTTTTGTTTTCAAGACTACTGCAGACATACAATAGGCTTTCAGATTCAACCCAATGTCTCTGTCTTCAAGATTTCAGGACCTAATTCTCTCACATAATATAGCAAAATCAGCAAAATTACCCAGCCAGAGCCCGGGACCCTGTGTTGAGGCCTGCACTGTTCCGCCAACGCAGTGTCTCATTGAAATTACTGAGGAACCTGCTGCACACGGCTAATATTGGTCTTAACACAGCCTAATCATGCTGTTGATGTTATTAAATGATTGGGCAGCTCTTCCCTTTAGCTAAATGTTGTAGGATACACTCTAAACTGCTAAACTAACTGCTAGATAGCATGCACATTGCACTGAATACTATTTTCAGCCCTTTATCCATGTCTGTAAGGGTGGAAGTAATTATCAGTACATAGTGCAAAATCCTTTAGCATGCTCTCTGTATAACCAATCCAGAGGCCCCCCCCTACAGCTTGATTGACACAAACACAATGTTGCATCAACAATGGTTACTGCCAAGAAGGGTCAGTGAACAGTGGACACAGATTCCTGTACTACTTACCACTAGTATCTGTCCGTGTTTAGCCACCAGCCATTTTCTTCTGCCTGTCATTGGCATTGGTTGTTTCTTTAAATTATCTTTGAACCCTCCACACCAGCTAGCCGCCTGGTCAGCAACACCAGTAGCCAGAACGTCAGAGACTGATCCTGCAGGCTTCACGGTTGGAAGCCCACTGTATCACAACAATGCTGCTGGCTGAATGTCTTGGCTCATTCTGCTGGAAGAGCTGTCCATCTAACTGAGAGCTCAGGCCGCGGCTCTGCAGTAACTTATTCTTCCTTCTCATTAAAATCAAGTCCCTCGCTTAATCACTTACATTTCATTTTATTCACTACATTTACAGTTACTGTTCAACAATTGCAATACTTTCTTTCCAAATAGTGCGGTGTCCACACTATAATTCAGATGTAGCTTACACGCCAGAGTAGTCAGTTCAAGAATACTTTGGCAACAATGGTGGATACTAGCTGTTATACCTAAAGCTCTCAAGTCAACACCTCATGTACTATCATGTCTGGAAAGATATACTAGTAGACTGTCTTCCTTGTGAAGACAAAGGTACTCTAACCCACTGAGATCATCATGATTGACAGGCCTACATTAAACTATGCAGGCCTTAATTGGATCACGTGTAACAGTATTGGAACAAAAACTTGCAGGACGCCGGGTGTTTGGGGACTGGGTTTCACTGCAGCTATTTATTCAGCAACATCCAATGAAGCTGTAAATGGCAGCAGGCCAGTGTCTGTCTGGCCTCCTGGGTGTTACTGTGTGTCATGTCACTATAGAGGCATGCAGGCCAGCTCCGCTACACACACAGTGCATGTTCTACTCTGCTTAGATCTGGATGACCGCATATTGTGGTACAAGATCATCAAGGTGTGCGTGGGAGGGTTGGGCGAGCTTTTGTAGTGAAGGTGTATGTGTCTACGTATGTACACATAAGTGTGTTCACTGTCACAGCAACAATCTGTCCAATAGTGTGTGTACAAAGGACAGGAAACAGACGAGAGCTGCAGGACTGGCAAATCTTTATTAATGCTTGGAACATGAATTGAATTGAATTGAACTGAATTGAACCTTTAATTTCAATACCAGTCGTGAATTTACAAAACACTTGGTTTGAATATTCAGTAAATGTGAGTGTGCATGTTTGTGTCACACTGATACGTCACCAACAACATTGCATTCATTGCTGTTGACCCAACAAAAATGTAATATTTCTCTGTGAATGTCACTTTTAAAAAGATGAGATGTTGCTAAGCTGCAGTTGAAGTGTCTCGGGACCAACAACCCGGAAACTCACAGTGACACCCAAACCTTTAATTCAACCCCAGTGATGAAACTGAGCCTTGGTTGTCATGATAAAATGAGTAAGAGTAGGATTAAAGCATTTAAATTAAATGCAAGCAAACTGTAAATTGTTCAGGTTTGTGGAGGACAGAGAAAGAGAGTGCTGCTTTAAAGGGAGCAGCGGGGGTGGGGGGTAGTAAAAGTTAGGACACTCTGACAACTATCTGTTGTTAATGGACCCATATTGACTGTCGGCATGAAACCACACTGAGTATTCCATGTCTGCAAATAGTGGAGCTCATTCTCTGGTGTTATGGATAAGTGTTGACCCCCCTTTCCTCGCTCAAACACCTCCCCCCAGACTTAGAGCATCCCTCCCCTGCCTCCTGTTCTTCTCCTGCTTCCTTCTCCTCTTTCCTCTGCCTTTATCCCTCCATCTTACCTATTGATTTGCCAATAATGTGTTTTCAGTGGTAGATTAATGGCACATTATCCTGACATGGGTGTCTGAAGGGACAGGACGTGAGGGAGGACGTGAGGGACGATGCTCTTTAATTGATACACGGTTTGTGTGTGTGTGTGTGTGTGTCTGAGAAAGAGATGAAAAAAATAATTATATTTAGATTATTTTACATAGATTTGAAAAGGGTTTGTTTTGTCTGTAGTTTTGCCTAAAGCAAAATGAAAAAACTTTTTTCTAAGCAATAATTAATTTCTTCACATTATTGTAGCTGTAGATGAAAAGCTTGTATATGCAAAATGTGAGATTAAGAAGTAGGATATATAAATATACAGTAGGTTATTTTAAGATTTAGATTTTTTTTTCAGCCCACATTGAACCTGTAATCCTTGCACTGGAGTTAAAACTGAATTAACACCAAAACAGAAGTGTCAACAGTGATATGGCGGTATGTATTGTTTATGACTTTAATGTATTAATGTGGTTATGAAGTTTTATTAGCGCCATCATCAGGTCAAACTTTCAATGTGTCAAATACTTCGGTTTGTGACCAAATACCTGCAAAACTAATGACATTCCCATCAGCCTCACCTGTAATAATTAGCAAATGTTAGCATGCTAACAAGCCAAACTAAGATGGTAAACATGGTAAATATTATACCTGCTAAATATCAGCATGTTAGCATTGTCATTGTGAGAATGTTAGCATGCTGACTTTAGCAGCCTTACAGGGTTGCTAGCAAGGCTGTAAACCTTTGTTTAATAAGTTTTGTTTAATAATATTTCTCTTAATATAAAAATAAAATATGGCCTCTTCTCCACTACTGTCATCATTATACTTTGAATGGCGGCATGGCCACCGTCTCCTCAAACCTTGGTCAAAATGTACTTTTTGCAAATATTTGCTATTTTATCATTCTATTCTATATCTGCTATTCAATATAAGGTATTCTATCATAAAATGCTACTGAGTTTAGTTTACAGCATCATGCTCAACTGGTAATTTATCACACATGGAAAAATATTCAAAATTGACTTTTAAATGCTTTAAACTTTCTGCTGACATGTTAAAACGTGACGTAAGAAGAGTTGTACAATCTCACACAGACACAAACACACACAGACTTTGGTCTTTCATATATTTTATGGTCTAAATATATAAATTCATCCATTTAAATGTATTCATTTTTACTCTCTCACTTAGCTTACTTTGCAATTAATTTTTGGCCACGGTCCAGTCTGGTCTCATCCTCTCTCATCCCTGCACTCTCTCACCTCTTATCTCTGTATCACTTGCTTTTATCTGATTTCATCCCCTCTGCCATCTTTCAATTTCCTCCAGCAATTTGCATCATGGGGGTGTGGGGGGTGT